>JAPFFP010044373.1:0-12473 GCA_026153255.1 Solanum medicagineum
AAAAGATAATAAGCACCGTATATATACAAATTATCTGCACTGCCTAAACATATCGGTTCAACAATAATTAAAAATACCTACAAGAAAAAACAAACACGGCAAAAAAACCTAAGGAGCAAAAATAGGGGAAGTTATGGACTCCAGGCTACTCAGACTTCACCCTAATCCATAACTACCCACACCCTACCAAAAGATGATATTTTGTCCTCAAAGTAAACATATATATATATAGATATAACAAAAATAACAATCTAAAACCAATCATCCAAAACATAATTAAAAACAAACATCCAAGATAAAACATTCAAAAGTATCCAAAAACCAACATATTAATATTGTCTAAAATGAGAACAAAAAATTCATTAGTAACAATAAGGACGGGGGTCAAAAGTATCAAACAGAAAATGCTCAAGCACCGGCTAGACCTGGGGTCCTAGGGCTCAATCTCCTCCTCGGTGGTTTGGGCTGTAGATACACCTGAGCTCTCAGTTCCTTGTGCTATCTGCTGCATTTGATCCCTCCGTATCGCCTGCATAACCAAAGACTATCGCACCACCTCATTGGAAATCTGCTCCTTCAGCTCTGCCACCTTAGCATCTATACTGGTCTCTTCTGGCTCACCGCTGCGTCCTCACTCCTGAGGGGACTCTTCCTGTGGGCATGTGAGAGATCATCATATAGGTCAATCATATCATCACCCTCTGGTGCCATCTCGGGAACTGCTATCGGGGCTGCTACCATCTTTAACAGGATGCCTTGAACTTGGATAACTCATCCATCACAGCAGCTATGTTAGTAGTTCGTGACCCTCAAGTCTCCATTGGACTATATCCTCAAAGGTATTTATCGTGGCATTTACTGCATCAACTCTCCGATCTCCAACCTCTCTAGTGTATGCCTTGTCCCTCTCCTCTGAGTCCTGGTTGTCTAACGAACCCAAGGTTTGATTTGGCTCATCGGTCTACTCAGCTAGGTCTCCATGCCCACTAACTTACACACCAAAGCCTGAAAAGCAAAAGCAGACATAAGAGGATAGTCTGTGGAAGCAACCGGAGTGGTAGAAGGTGCTGGTGCTGGTGCAGGTGTATCTGAGGATGGCAACAGCTGGAGGCGGCTCTACTGCAAGTGGAGTGGAACTGGTGGTAGCTGGAGTAGGCTTCTCAGTATATGGCTCTGGAATAGGAGGAGAAGTTGTTTGTTACAGGGCCACCGGGTTTTCATCAGCCTTAATCAGGCTGGGATCCATAATGCGCACGACCTCTACATGTGAGTCCAGATGGAGGGAGACACATACCCCAGCCTCATTACATAATCTATGTATTAGGATGGGAAAAGGAAATGAGGTCTCGATACAAATCGCTGACTAACAACACAACCCGGAGTCATTTAGCCGCGACTCCTCGACAACGGCACCATAATTCTTTATGTTCACACTCGAATAATAAAGTGGTCATAGTCAAGTATAAACCTAACCAGAGGTTAGGGTCAAATACACAGGGAATACAAGGCTTGACTATGTTGATCCACTAACAATCAATTCAAGCATCGATCACTATATTCTCAAATGGGGGGGTTGTGATTCAAAATGAAGAACAAAATTAAACATTATACTATTTATGCAAGAAGACAATCAAATTGAGGGACAACTTGGGAAATGTGTTTCCCATGATTTGTTGACTCAATTACCCCAGAAAACATGACTCGAATTAGGACATTGCATGCAGGACGGTAACTTAGATTCTTCCAACCCTCTTGTGAAGGTTAAGGTCAAATTTTACCATGGCGCTTGGTCGGCAACTATGGTATACCAAATAACCATTATCCATTGTCCCAGTCAGCCTCCCCTTGGTCAGGTTTGGTTGATTAGACGAAAACACATCAATTGAATCCTGTCATATACTTTCCTTTTCCTATTCGTCACTACCTTGGTCGGGATCATGATAGTAGGCGGGGTTTGATGTTGGCCACCACCAAACAACATTCAAAGTGAAGGGAAATAAACAATACATGCAAATACCCAACCAAAGAAATGCACAATGTCTAGCTTATTTTGAGTCAACTCCTTATGGTTTCTATAACTCCAAGTTATGGGTGCTTAGCTACTTATGTAAGACAAAATCAACAACAATGAATGTAAAATATACAGTTGAGAGATCACCTAAAAACAATGAAGAACAAAAACACCTTGAAGTTGAAACCACAAACTTGGATTAATGAAAGATGAATACAATGTGATTCTCAGTCCCCCAAAATGGGTCTTCAAAAAGGAAAATATAAAATCTGTACTAAACACTAAAAAAGTTCTCTAAGAATATTCAAAGTTTCTTCCTATTTTCTGGAATGTTGAATCTCTAAAAAAAAAACTCTATCATCAACTATTTATACTATTTTCAAAAAGATCCTAAAAATAAAATTAAAAAATATAGTTGGCAGCAGTTACATCTCGCAGATACGACTTGTAGGGTAACCTACGAGTCATAATCAGGCTTTCATAGTCAGCACTTAGCATTTTGGACTTGACTTCTTAAATCCATTAGGAGTTGCGGTATGTTATATGACTCGTAGTGTCCTCGTAATCCTGAGATGCAATTCTTGGTCTAAACTTTCCGCACACTGTTTCTTGTTACGAGGCCCCCTCCTACAAGTCGTAGTGAGACTTACAACTCATAGGTTAGCCTCGTATGGGTGACCTTCACTTTGCAAATGCCTAATTTCTCTCACTATTTCTTGCTACGAGGGCATCCTATGACTCATAGCTTGGGCTATATAGTGGCTCGTATGTCCTGCACAATGATAGAAGAATAGGCAGCTGCCAAGCCTTAACCTTTCGAACTGCTGTTGAATCCATGGGCAGGCAAGAGACAACCTGGCGAACTGAAACATGAAGTAAAGCGGTAAGAGATGACAGATACTGAAATGAATTTTTTTCAATGGAAAGAGTCTTCAGCAAAATCTGCAATTTTTTCCCAAAATCATGCCAACCTATATTTTCTACAAGAACAACACAAAAACACATAAAAGATATAAAAAGTCATTAAGAACATACAAAATCCTTTATTTTAGGCATCAAATGTGTTGTAATTTGATAGCACGTCAATCTCTCAGAATGCATATTGACTATAGGCAATTGAACAAAGTCACCATAAAGAATAAATATCCTAAGGATAGATGATCTATTTGATCAACTTCAGGGTGCCTCTTGTTTCTCAAAGATTGACCTCATATCTGGCCATTTTAGGACTAGATATGGCCATTTTGAGTTCTTGGTCATGTCCTTTGGGTTGATGAATGCACCTGCAGCCTTTATGGACTCTATGAATAGGTTATTTAGACAATATCTTGTTATGTTTGTCATTATGTTCATCGACGACATTTTGGTATATTCGAGAGATGCGGAGGAGCATGCCAATCACCTCAAAGTTGTCCTTCAGACCCTCAAGGACCATGAGTTGTATGTGAAATTCTCGAAATATGGATTCCGGCTTAAGTCAACGACTTTCCTAGACCATGTAGTTTCAGGTGATGGTATTCGAATGGATGCCGAAAAGATTGAAGCGGTTAAGAACTGGCCTACAATGAACTTTTCAACTGACAAAAGAAGTTTCTTAGGGTGGAAGGCTACTACCATCGATTTGTTGATGGATTTTCTTTTCTATCCACACCATTAACTAAATTGACTCAGAAAAAGGTTAAGTTTCAGTGGTCCGATGAATGTAAAATATCTTTCAACAGTTGAAGACAAGATTGACTACTACACTAGTTCTAACCTTGCCCAATAGGATGGAGGACTTTGTAATCTATTGTGATGCTTCAAGAGTGGGATTGGGATGTGTGTTGATGTAGAGAGGGAAACTGATATCCTATGCTTCTAGACAACTGAAGATTCATGAGAGGAACTATCTGACCCATGATCTTGAGTTGGCAGTGGAGTTGTTTGCACTTAAAATCTAGTGTCACTACTTATATTGAGTGTATGTGGATGTATTCACTAACCACAAGAGCTTGCAGTATGTCTTCAGTTAGAAAGAGCTCAACCTGCGATAGATGATATTGTTGGATTTGCTCAAGGATTATGCCATGAGCATTCTCTATCACCCAGGTAAAGCTAACATTATTTTTGATTCTCTTAGTAGGTTGTCAATGGGTAGGTCAGCTTATGTTGAGGAGGGAAAGAAGGAGTTGGCTAAAGAAGTGCATCGATTGGCTCGATTGGGAGTTTAACTTGAGGAGAATGATGATGGAGGAGTTAATTTTCATAACATGTCTTCTTTATTCTTAGTAACAAAGTTGAAGGAAAAGCAAGACTGAGATCCTGTCATACTTCAATTGAAGGAGGCTATCCACAAATAAAAAGTGATGATCTTCTCCAAAGGGGGAAATGGAGTGTTGAGGTAATAGAGTAGATTATGCGTTACAGATGTTGATGGTGTTCGATATAGGATTATGGCGAATAGCTCAGGGTTCAGGTTCAGGGTTCAGGGTTCTCTAGATATTCCATTTATCTTGGCTCTACCAAGATGTACCATGACTTAAGAGAAGTTTATTTGTGGAGTGGAATGAAGAGGGATATTGGTGAGTTCATTTCAAAGAGCTCAAATTTCCATATAAGTTAAAGTTGAGCATCAAAGACCATGTGGATTGGCCCAGAATTTTAAGATCCCTGAGTGGAAGAGGGAGATGGTCAATATGGACTCTATAACTGGTCTACCAGGGTCATGAAAGCAATGAGAATCGATATGGGTGATTGTGGATAGGATGACCAAATTGGCTCACCTTTTGGCAGTTGAGGCAACTAATACTACAGAGGAGTATGCGAAGTTGTACATCTACAAGATTGTGAAGTTGCATGGAGTTCCCTTGTACATCATCTCGAACAGAGGAGCTCAATTAACCTCCCAATTTAGAGATCTTTCCAAAAAGGATTCGGTACTAAAGTGAATCTGAGAGGCAGAGAGTGTCATTCTGACATTGGCGGATATGTTAAGAGACTGTATCCTTGACTTCAAAGGAAATTGGGATGATTACCTACCATTGATTGAATTTGCATATAACAATAATTATCATGCGAGCATTCAAATGGCCCCCTATGAAGCTTTGTATGGGAAGAGATGTATATCACCAATTAGGTGGTTCGAGGTTGGAGAAGTGGAGTTGCTTGTGTCTATCCATTTCCATAAATAATGGAGAAGGTTAATGTCATTAAAGAGAGGTTGAAGACTGCACAGAGTCTCTAGAAATCCTATATTGATGTGAGAAGAAGAGACTTAGAGTTTGATGTAAATGATTTGGTGTACTTGAAAGTGTCACCTATGCAGGGTGTCATGAGATTTGGGAAGAAGGGGAAGTTGAGTCATCCCTATATTGGTACCTATCATATTGTGAAGAGGATTGGGAAGGTTGCTTATGAGATGGAGTTGCCTTCTGAGTTAGCCACAATTCATCCTGTATTCCACATTTCGATGATGAAGAAGTGCTTGGGAGATCTTGTCTTAGTGATCCCTATTTGGAGTATTGGAGTGACGGGTAGCTTGTCCTACAAAGAGATTCTAGTCCAAATCCTTGATCGTCAGGTTCGCAAGTTGACAACCAAAGAGACTGCCTCTATCAAAGTCTTGTGGAGAAAATCAATAAGTTCAGGAAGCCACATGGGAAGCTGAGGAAGACATGAGAGCCAAATATTTGCACCTATTCATGCCCAATGATGAGAATGTTGAAGGTAAGTTCCTTACCCTTGACTTAAATTGATTGATCTATTCCTAAGGTGGTATGTCTATTTCTTTAGTCTGAATAGAGTTTGTTGAGATTGATGAGGAGTTGAGAGTTTGATTGATTATCCACCTTTACTCGTCATTCGAGGACGAATGATCCCAAGTGAGAGATGATGTAACACCCAATAGAATAACCAAAATAACCCCTAGAGGATAGATGTGCACATAACGCATCTTCCCATGCTCAGATAGCAAATCCGAGGCCAGATATACGATCAACATGAAAAATTTGGTGAGGGAGTGATCTCGGTTGATTTTTAGGCAACCGAATCAAAAGATAATTTTTTGATGCGAAAACCCAAAACAGTGAGGGCATACGATAGAGGTACTACGTGCCCTTGTCGTGAACCAGCACTTGTTTTTTAAAAAGTTCGACAAGATTGGAAAACTCATTTGAGAATTTTCGGCGAAAAAAGACCTAGGCACGCCCAGTCCACATCGCGGACTAGTGTGCCCGAGATGAAACTTTTTTTTCTTTAGTTCGTGAAGGGCATTTTAGACCTTTCCCAACCTCTCCTAAACTCAAGACACGATCAACATAGGCCGTTTTGAGCATAAATAGGGTTTTAAACCCCATTCTAAGTCTTGTTTAAGTTCTTCAAAAGTACTAGGGCTTGAGAGAAGGAAGAGGAGCTTAATATTGAAGAGGTCAAGGGATAATTCTAGGAAATTGATTGTTGAAAGCTTCCACCAGGTATGTAAGGCTAAACTAAAGCATGTGATTGTTCTCCCATGTGCCCATAGATGGTTAGAAAGGAGTTGAGAGTCCATGAGTCCCCATACATGTTTTCTTGAATTGCTTCTTTGATTATTTCTTGAAAATTATATCAATTACATGTATTTTCATATGTTAATGACCATCATAAACTTGGTTTCTTGAATTGAATTGTTTTCATGAGATATTGTATAAACCTTATATGTTAACCTTTGAAAGTATGCATGAATGTACTTAGGGATTGAGTCTAGAACCTTGAATTGAGAAAGTTGATTATGATGGTGATGTGAGCATGATCATTGGATGATTGAGCTTGATGGTCCTATGAATGTTCATAAATGAACTCTAATGGATTGTCTAATTGATTGTTCCCTAATAATTCATCTAAGACTTGAACTATTGATTGAGAGTTGAGTTGATGAAATGGTAAGAGTCTCTATGAGAACGGTTGCGATGATGAGTGCCTCTAAGAGTCTAATGTAGGTGGTTTGATTGAGATGAATGAGTCTTATGAGCATTTAGCTTTGGGAGGATTATCGAGCACCGAAATAAGTAAGAATAAAGTCAATTCGCACTCATTAAATATGTTGCCAAATGTAGGTGAGGATTAGAACCATTACACTACATTGTGGTTCTCTCTTGATAGAAGTCCCTGAAACAATAGAGGACTTGTTGATAGATGTATCCCTAGTGGATTCGATTCATTCTCTACCTAGTAATTATAGAACTACCGTAGCAATATCAGGAGGATATCATACAATCACTGGCTCATAAATGATTGTTGTTGGATAAGAGAAACTCTCAAAAAGTTCCCATACTGAGTACTCCAAGTCGAGTTGAGTTGAGATGAGCTGAGTTAAGTTCCTTTGAGAAGATTCTGATTTGATTGATGAGGTTTGATTTGTTGATGGGTCACTTGTCTACTCTTTATTCTTATTTTAGATAGATATTTGACATTCTGATTTGGTTATTATTCTGAGTTGATGTTTTCCATATTATTCTACCTGTTTCTATTACACTAAGCTATTTTACATACCGTACATTTCACATACTGACATCACTCGGCGCTGCATTGTTTCATGATGCAGATCCAGGTACTAGAGATCCTCAACAGGTGCATCGTTATAGATTTGAGCAGTTTAACGGACTTGGTGAGTCTCCCTTACTTTGGAGGATCATTACATTTATTTTTATCTTACTTATAGAGTTAGACTTGATTAGCTTTACTTAATTTTAAGGTAGTCATGGGTATGTCATTGGCACCACTTGATAGTGATAGAGGTTTCATATACTAGAGTCAAATGTTAATGTTAAGACTTATTGAGCTAGTTTCTTTCTAACTAGACAATTTACTTAATAAGTTACTTGAGACTAGAGGTGTCCATTACTTTCTTTAGTCTTCCGTTGATTGGTAGAGTTTATTCATTGAATAAATGTGATGAGGTTAAGTGGTTCGCTTGGGACTAGCAATAGTCTCTGGCCGGCCATATCTAGAGTACCCTCCTGGAGCGTGACAATTTAGATCCATTATTTTATGAAGTTCCAACCATAGGGAGGGGGAGCTCAACCCCCTTCCCCAGGCCCCAGCCTCATTCGAAGTTGATCTTTTGTTTTTTTTTGCTCCGAAACCTGTAGGACTGGACTCTTGGGGGTACCAATAACAATGTTTTAGTGGGGGTAACAATTTTTGTTGTGTCCAGTTGAATTTTATGCTATGACATTTGTTTCCAAGTAGTTGTCAAGTTTAAGTTGATTTTTGGATTAGGAGGGTGGGCAGTGTGAGTTTATTTTAAACTCCTTTGAAGTTGACTATTTTAGATCGATTTGAGGTCTTTTTTCTAATAGTGAAAAAAATTCATTATAATCTTACAACTCAATTTAAGAGGCCGGATATACACAAATCTTACTCCTACATTTGCGGGATACAGAGGTTAATTTAGTCAAACCTCTTTTAAAGTCATATTTATTGGTAGTGAACAACATATTCATTATAATCTCACAAGTGAATTTGAGGAGGGTAGGATGTCCACAGATTTTACCCTTATCTTTGTGTGGTAAATATGTTGTTTCTAATAGACTCACGATTTAAAAGAAAAAATTATGACAATACATTAGCAATAGAGAAACTAATTTTGAATATACATTTAGATGCTCTTCGAGTGATAGTCTTATTAAGAAAATATAATAAAAAATTATTGGGTAATATATATCTTTTATCTAAAAATCAGGTATGTTATATTTTATTTTTTCTTTAAAGATAAAAAATAAAAAAGTTGATGTAAATCACATACAAAATAATTATTCAAATCATCAACTAAACTTCATTAATTTAATTGTATGACTTTTTTTTGGTTCAAAACACAAATCCTAGAGGAAGAAAAGGCACTTGACGAGGGTTAGGAGATTAATTATAGTCTGCAATCTACATTTATAAAAAACTGTGAAATAGTGCCATGTCAACAAAACAAAAGAAATTTAATACACATGAAAATAATCAATAAACTCAACCACCTTAGTAAGCTTCACTCATTATTCCCATTCTTATTTTTTCTTTATTGGTCTTCTTTGTTTCCCTTTGCAATCATAATCTGGATCGTTCATGAATTTTCAAATCTTATTTCTCAGCCTCGCACTCCTCGTGACCGATGACTCACCTTCTAGAGCTTTGTTATTTTCTCTATATGCCCTTTTCTCCATTTTTTATGGCCAACATTGGGTTACCTGCAACAGCTAATCCACACACATAAAATAAGGGTTTCCTACCCATCTCTCTCATAACAATGGTTCTGAGTTCAAGTGCTGCAAAATATTGAAAAGTTTCATTCGGATAATAAACAATAGCGTTATTGAACATCAATAAGAGATCTAAAGAAGTTGTTGATTTTCAAGTCCGAATAAATATTTTGTTCTAACTTGTTTTGAATAATCAGTAAATCCATATGCTGCTTAATTTGTTTAGTATAATATAAATTTTCCTGGAAACAAAAATAAATATTAGCACTGCGGAATAAATAATCTATGTTTAATGATCGTTATTTTGTAAATTTGACCTCACAATAAGTTTAAAATGAAAAAAATAATCACTTTTGTTATTAAGCATGTCAAATACTCCCTTATTTCAAGTTTTATGTAACACCATTTAGTTATCAATCTATTAAAAAAATGAAATATGTCAATATTTGAAAATAATCAAGCTATAAACTTTCCATTTTATCATTAGTAAGAGCTTGTATAGTCACACAAATATAGCAAAGTGTTTAACACCATTAGTTTTAGAATTCTTTTTTTCGTGTTGAGTCAAATTAAACATGTCCCTAGAAATAAAATGATTCAAAATTTAAAATTAATCATGTTTCAATTAAGAAAATGCTATTTCTTCAAAATTAGATCAAAGAGAAAAGAATGTCACATAAAATAAAAGAATGAAAGTATTCTTCTTAATTTTCAAAGTTTTAGTTCGTAATTAAAGTACAAATATAAGGATAACAAACTACGACATATAAACCTCTTCATTATAGATAGGGCTAATTATTATTCTATGATTAAATCTATCTATAATGACAAATAAATATCCAAAAATACTCCCCTAGACACAAGGTATTTAGCAATAGATTAGCAATGTATTTACCTTACTGAGAAGCTGAGATTCAAAAAGATAACAATGTTTGTGAGATCTCACCACATCAAGCATATTTATGAAATCTTGCGTCATATTCTCCATATTTTCATTGAAGTTATCATTCCTTTTTTCCTTATTTAACTTAATTCTTTCTTTAGCTTCCTTTTAGAAAATATCCAAAGCCTTTTTCCTTACATGAAACATAGTATAAATACACAATAACAAAAACGTACTCAGTGAAATCCCACAGCAGACCTTGCCCCTACCTCATAGATATAAAGAGGTTGTTTCCATAAGACCCTCAACTCAAAAATATAAAACATAGCATAAACAAAGATATTGATAATCAGTTTACCATTTTGTGGTCAAACTTATAAAGTTATAAACATTTTGATAGAAACCATTGAGAAGAATGAAAAATGCATTTGAATAAAACATGCATTTAAAAATTAATATTTTTTTCAGTGTGCCAAAAAAATTATTTACAAACATGAATTGGACAATAAAAGTAGTCAAAACTAATTGAAAATTGCATGGGGCCAATTATCAAAGCTAACAATCAATTACTTATTTTTATAAGAGAAACGTGAACTTTGATGTTTAGTGACAGAGGTAAAGGTTTGTTTTTTTTTTTTTTTGATTATAAAGATAAAATTGGAATCAAGAGTATTTTAATTAAAAGAAAAAATAAATATTTTACTGTTTAGAAGCTTTAGAATACATATATATGTTTGAATATATTTTGTGCCCCCTAAATGATTTTATTTTTTAAAAATCATCATATAAATGTGGATCCCACAAAAAAAAAATTAGTGATAACCCAAGAATCTTCAATCATCATAAGTAAAAAATATCTCTCTATCCATCTACCTATCTATCTATCTATCTACCTATCTCTCTCTCTCTCTATATATATATAATAGAAAAAGTGAAAGCGCTTACGTGTCAGCGCCACAATAAAAATAGCTTTTTTAAAATTTAAAAAAAATAAAATTATATTTTTAAATGAAAGTCCCATGAAATTGCAATTATTTGTTTTTAATTCTGGAAATTAATTTTAAATGTATGTAATTAAAGTTATTTTTTTAATTTATAAATTAATTTTTTTAAAATTCTTAGTGTCAGCGCTACAATAAAAATAGATTTTTAAAAAGTTTGATACTTTTAGTAGATAATTTTTTTTTAAATACATGTTACAATCAATAAATAATCAAATCTTTAGACTCTTTAATATTTCATTTTACAATATTTTAAAAATGTAAATTTCCAATAAAATTTTAAAATATTTCATAAATATAGTTTTCCAACCTTACACATATATTTATAAAAATATAATTACATGCGGAAAATAGCAGTTAGAGAAGTGCAACATTAACGTGCCCTTAAACATCTAATGGGAGACGTTTGTGATTCCCGTTTTTTAGGGAGAAATTATCATATTTTTTAATTGTGAAATATTTTAACTATCTTTTCACAAATCCTCCTTATTTATCGCAAAATTATTGACGACGACGACGGCTAGGACGACGACGACGATGATTTATATATCTATTTGTATATATATATAAAAAATCATATTTTAAAATTTTAATTTAAAAAAACTGTGTCAACGACAAAGTCATTTGCAAATAAAGTTGCTTATGCATAATATTATATTTTAATCATTATTAGTTTTAAAAGTTCTTTTATATATTTTACATCAATGAATATGGTGATGAAATAAAAATTAGTTATATAGCTCCAATTTTCCGTTCACTATGGCATAATTCTATTATCAATAGAAAACTATGTTGATTACCTTTTATTATATCGATATTTATGTTAAACTAGATAACACATAAAAAAATTATAAAATAAATTATTACAATTAAATAACTATGTCAAACTTAAACTTTTATATCTATTTGTTATTTAAAAGACTAAGAACACTAGAAATTAAAACTCTTTTTTTAAAATCTTAAATAATTATAAAGCCAGATGGATATTTCTTTTAAAAGAAGAAGAAAGGTTAAAGTAAATAAAATGTAAAACATATAATTTGGGTTATTCAGTTATTAAAATAAAATGAATAAAAAATATTTTTAGTTAAATATATTAAATATTTATTTTGAGAAAGAATTAATTTTAAAAAATTCTTTTTAAAAATATGGAAATGTCACGACCCGAAAGTTTGGCGTGATGGCACTTGCTCAATCCCACCAGAGCAAGTCAGCCTTAATTCGAAAAGGGATAATAAATATAACGCGCGGAAGCATTTAAAATAAATAAACTCAAATTGAGAATTTTCATAAACATAAATCCCACCCAAGGACTGGTTGTCACGCGTACAAGCCACTAGAAATACAGAAAATCAAGAAAATACAAGTCCAAC
>JAPFFP010044374.1:0-12472 GCA_026153255.1 Solanum medicagineum
TGACTCACCTGCTAGCTTCTAAGTCCTACAAGCACCTCAATTCTCTTACTTCATTTAAGGCTGTAATCTCCTTAATTTGACAAAAAACTTGTATACCCTCGACCCTCTTAAGCGTTAGACGCACATATGGCCCATTAACACGAGATTTAAGCACTTTTAAAATTTAGCGTCAATTTGTCCAAACCATGTCATGTTTCATTTGAATTATGCCAATATTGTAAGGTGTGGGGTGTTATAGCTACCCGACCTTTGGTGCTTGGTTTTGACTTGTTGGCAACTATGACAACCGAATACAAATTTGGCAATGTCCCTCTTCATGCCTCCCCACCAATACACCTCTCTCAAATCTCTATATATATTAGTAGACTCGGGGTGAATAGAGTAAGAAGAACCATGAGTCTCATCAAGAATCGTTTCTCTCAAGCCATAAACACAAAGCACACATAACCTACCTTGGTATATAAGGACACCATCTCCCCCTTGGGAGAAAACTTCCACCTTACCATCTTTTACCAATGCCTTCAATTAAAACTTCCACCTTACCATCTTTTACCAATGCCTTCAATTCCAACAATATGGGGTTAAGATCTGGCTAGCTTTCACCTCCTCAACCAATGATGATTTAGAACTATCAACAACAACAACACCCTATTATCAACCTCTTCCGACCTAACCCCCAAACTAGCCAACCAATAGACCTACCTACATACCCCTTTGCCACCATCATCAACATGAGCTAGGCTACCCATCGACACCCTACTCAAAGTATCCACCACTACATTAGCCTTACCAGGATGATAGTGCACACTCATCTCATAGTCCTTAAGAAGTTCTGACCATATTCATTGCCTTAGGTTGAGATCTATTTGAGTAAAGATATATTAGAGACTCTTATGATTGGTAAGCACATTAACAGGCACCCCATACAAATAATGACCCCATATCTTTAATTCAAATACGACGACAGTTAGTTCAAGATCATGGGTAGAATAGTTCTTTTCATGCACTTTGAGTTGTGTAAAAGCATAGGCTATCACCTTACGATTTTGCATCAACACAAAATCCAAACCAACTCTAGAAGTATCACATTACACAAAAAATCCTTCTAGTCCTTCCTGTAGTGACAATAAAGGAGCGGACACAAGCTTATCTTTCAATGTTTGGAAAATCTTTTCACACTCATCGGTCTATACAAATTTGGCTTTCTTTTGAGTCAACTATCATGGGAGAAGGAATAGAAGAGAACCCATTCAAAAACCTCCGATAGTAACCTGCTAAGCCCAAGAAGCTGCTAATATCTCTCAGGATCAATAGTCTAGGCCAATTTCTAATTACATCCATCTTTTTAGGATCCACCTTAATATTGTCCCCCGACACCACTTGACCTAGAAAGGCAAAACTTCTTTCAACCAAAATTCACGTTGTTCATACTTAGCATACAACTTCTCTTCCCTCAACCTTTGTAGCACAACCCTCAAATGACCCTTATGCTCCTCCTCACCATGAGAATAGATGAAAATATCATCTATGAAAACCATAAAAAAATGAATCAAGGTAGGGTTTGAAGTCCCTATTCATAAGATCTATGAAGATAGCCGATGCATTGCATTGGTCAACCTAAAGGACATCACATCAAACTCATAATGCCCATACCTAGTCCGGAAGGCCATCTTGGGAATATCACATTCCCTCACCTTCACTTGATAATACTCGGACCATAGATCAATCTTAGAGAAGTGGCTAGCTCCTTGAAAATGGTCAAACAAATCATCAATCCTCGGTAGAGGATACTTATTCTTGATAGTAACTCTATTAAGTTGTCGGTAGTCAATACACATTCTAAGAGACCCATCCTTCTTCTTCACAAACAACACCGGTGCACCCCAAGGTAATTTTCTAGGCCTAATAAAATCCTTCTCCAAGAAATCCCTCAATTTCTCCTTCAACTCGTTCGACTCCGCCGGGTCCATATGGTAAGGGGGAATAGAAATGGGTTGAGTATCGAGGAGGAGGCCTATACAAAAATCTATTTCTCTTTCGGGAGGAACACCGGGAAGGTCATTAGGAAAGAAATCAAGAAACTCATTTACCACCAGAAACGACTCTATGGGAAGGACTTTGTACTCCACATCCCTTACCCTCGCAAGATGATAAAGACACCCCATAAAGATCAACTTATAGGCTTTAATGCAAGAGATGAATCTATCCTTGACCACCACATCATGACTCTCCCACTCAAGAACAGGTTTATTTGGGAATTTGAATTTGACCCTGTGGATTCTACAATCAATAGAGGCATAGTATGCATGCAACCAATCCATCCCAAGAATGACATCAAAATCAACCATATCCATTTGAACAAGATCATAAGGCAAAATCTTATGAAAAATGCAAATGGCATAATTTCTATACACCTTTCTAGTAATAATAGATGCACCAATAGGAGTAGACACCTAATAAGACACACACAACAATTCAAGTTCAGCATGAAACTTTTTGGCAACAAAGGGGGTAACAAATGAAAGTGTGGCACCTGGATCAACAAATGCATACACATCAAAATCAAAGACTTTTCACATACCGGTGACGATATCAGGCCCCTCATCAACCCCTTGCCTCCCATTCATAGCATAAAAATCGATTGTTCCTTTGGGCACCACCTTATTGACCACCTCTCCTCAAAGGAACCGCATTTGTACCTTATAGACGAACCTCTTTACCCTTGTTGCGGTTACGAGGACAATCAATCCTTTTGTGACCAACTTCCCCACATCCGTAACAACATTTGTGTCTCTCAAACATGGGTACCCATGACCCTTACCACATTTTGAGCACACATTATTAGGAACCACACCACCAACTCCTTGGGCCCTTGGGATGTCATTGGCAAAGCCCCTATTGGAAGTATGAGAAGACCCTTTGCCTTGATGGAACCTACCTCTCTTTTGACTTTTGGAACCTACCCTCAAAAAGAGCCCTCTTGGCCTCATTACTCCTCCTCTTCCTCAAATGTTACTCCTCCATTTGTTTGGCATCAAGCAAGACAAATCCATGTCACTAATCAACATAGCGGACCGGCACTCCACACTCACCAAATCGGACACACCCATCACGAACTTGTTCATTCTAGACCTTAGGTCGACAACCAAGTGGGTAGCATATTTAGAGAGTTAGTTGAACTTGAGGGAATACTCCCTCAGACACAAGGACCCTTGTCTCAAATTCATAAAATCCACCAATTTGGCTTCCCTAAGCTCAAGAGGGAAGAACCGATTAAGAAATGCCTCCTTGAACTCCTCCCAAAGCACCATATTATTGATTCCATTCTCTTCCTTTCATTGATTAAACCATATTTGTTTCACCCCCTTGAGTTGGTAAACCGCCAACTCTGCCTTCTCTTCCAATCTAATGTTCATAATAGCCAATACCTTGTAAACCTCATCAATGAACTCTTGATGGTCCTCATCCACCTTTGACCTATAGAATTTCGAGGGATTCATCCTCATGAAGTCTCTCACTCGAGATATCAGTGTAGGAGCATGAGGGGACTTGGACCCTTAAATAGCTTGATTAGCACAACTTGTGCAAGTAAAGTGAGAGCATCCCGGAGCTCACATGAGCTGGTTGTTCCTCGGGTGTGCGGGCTCTTCTTCCTTTTTTGTTAGGCATGATCTTGCATAGAAAAGAACAATTGTTAGGGGGGAAAAGCTTACCTTAACTTCTATAACATGTCATAGAGTAAGAAGAAGGGAAATATTTCCTAAAACGTCTCATAGCCTCTCTTACACATAATAGTGGTGCACAACACAACCATGGATAAGACTCTCATCGACGTGGTGTGTTGGATGCTGAGGACCATTAATAACCTAGTGCTATGATACCAAGTTTTTCATGACCTAAGTCTAGGGCCTAGATGTGACACAACGTATGGAGAAACCTGAAGATATCCCAAGCAAGCCTCTTAACATATAATTACACATCCTTGGTCGTAGAAGCAATAAAATGACATCAAGATATAGTAAATAGGGATAAACGATGCTAAGAGATAACATTTATATCATAAACATCAAGAGTCAAGAAAGAGTCCGGCTCATTGCATTATACATAACATGTCCAACAATACTTCTAACCATAGAACTTAGCGGGGGCCAAGACAAGAAATCGGGCTCACCTTAACAGTCAAAATATACAATAAAGGAAGAGAGTTGTAATACATGACATAAGAGCATAAACATTGTTCCTGAAATGGAGGACTCACCAACTAGCCTGAAAGAAGTTATACTAGCCATGTCGAGGATGATCAAGTGGGGCTCTGATCCCTAAAATGTAACATCATGTACGCATAAAGTATGTGTTAGTACATTTTGATACACTAAGTATGTTATGATGCAATGAAACAAGAAATTGGTAATATAATCGAAATGCATAATGATAAGCAATAGATAGCATAACAACAATATGGCATGTATGATCAATGCTTGAGTAAAATATGCTTACATATGACATAATACATTTATAAGAAGAGACCATCATTGTAGAACCCGTAGTTAACCAAGCTATAAACACCTTTGGTTTGTTGGTGGATCGTTGCACCCTACCACCCATGGTGATTGAGGAACTAACCCCTTAACCCGATTACCAAGGTACGAACCCCTTGATTGGTTGGTGAATAGTCATACCCTACCACCCCTAGTGATTGAGGTACTAACCCTTCAACCCGGTATCAAGGCACAACCCCTTGATTAGTATCAAGGTACAAACCCGTCGACATGGTTACCCGGGCTCTTAACCCACCGAGTAACGCATGGTCACTTTCCAACACTATATAGGAGAATATCATATACATACATTTCTTTTATTATGATAAAGTCATTGAACTCATAGGACATGCATTGGACCTACAAATCCTCAAAATACATTAACTGGATATTTTATTAAACACTTCGCAGGTGTGTAATACTTGTGTAAAATCATGCAATTCAAGAGTAGAATCATGCTAGAAAATTTATTGTAAAACCATCAATAGATACTTGGTAACACTCTCAAGCAATATACATCAAAAACCTTCATCAATTCTCACAATAGATTTTAGATTCATAGCTCAAAACATGCTAAAACAATCACAATTTCATGAGTGAAATTCATAATAAGTAAGACGCATGAGTGAATGAACTTTAAATAATGCAATTTAAGATAAAAGAAAGCTTGGGCATCATGGTTGAAAGGAACTCATGAAAGAAACCTACATACCTTGACTTTGGAGAATAACTTGATGAAAATTGGAGATGAAGAGTTGAAGCTTGAGTGAAATCCTTAGATCTGGATGAGTTTTGGGACCTAAGTTTCAGGGTGAAATATGAGTCTAAGTGTTTGAGTGAGTATAGGGGAATGTTTTGGATGATATGAAAGTGAAATACGGCTAAGTATAGTTATTTTCACGCATGGGAGGACTTAGGCCCAAGACCAAAAAGTCTTGGACCAAACAAACAAAACAATGAAGAAAATAGGCATCTCCACTCCTTGTCCACGTTGCACCAGGGGTGCAGAATGCTCTCCAGAATTTACATTTTGGAAAATTGAAATTGAGATTCGATGATTCTAAAATCATTTGACCCCCTGATCAAGAATATGAAGTTGGATTTTCAATATTACGCATGAATTTTGAGATATATGAAAATTACGATTCCGAGCACTTTAGTGGCACATTTTCAGGGACACTTTGGCGTCGTTTCACCTAACTCCTAAAATCTCTTTCGCTAAATCTTATTATCTGCATAAGATAGCCCATACATACTACTAAATTTTGGGCACACCTAGCTGATAAAAACCTACAATTATTAAAATACTCCTCTTTCCCTACCTTTGAAAGAATTTCGTCATCATAAAAGTGTGTGTTTGGGATTCATATATTTGCCAACGGGACATACAAATGAAGCCAACATGTTAAAAGTTCATACATAAACTTAACATAATTTATTAGATAGCATTTTGGCCAAAAAAATTGATAGAGGAGGTCTAGATCAATTGGTGTCAAGATGCTATTTTGGATAGTTTATGGAAGTACTCTACGTTCGCGACCAATCAAGTGCATTTGCATAGCTCAAATAACTCAATGCTTAACATTAGCAAAATGTCAACCACATTCACAGAGAATAGAAAGCTATCAATACTCTGCGTTTGTGGCAGTGTGTCTGTGTTCACGGAGAACAATGTTTTCCAAATAAAAATTTCTAGATTCCATGGGGCATTTCACCAAAACATGGTGTGCATAAGTTTTCAGCATCAGTTTAACATGATTATCACCAACAAGTCATCCCCAACTTCACAAAATCACTACTCGATCAACACACAACCATTCGACTCCAACAACCATTCAATTTCACAATTTAAAACACCAAAATTTCATCCTGAAAAGTTCAAGAGGTTGAGCACCATGACTCGTATTTCATGGACAAAAATAAAAAATAGAGAAGACTAACAAGTTCTAAAATCTCAATATCATGTTAAAAATTGGAACAATTATCATCACACTGTCAAAAAGTTCATGGTTGTACAAGTTTAAAACTAATGAAACATGAATGGAGAAGAGATGAAGTGAACATACTTTGAATTTTAGAACAAAAAGGGATGAAGAAGAAAGAGGCTTGAATTGTTTTTCCTGGAAAAATTTTGAATTGCAACAAGAATTTTGTGTTCTATCCGCTTACAACAATCAGTTCCTTTTTTTTTTTGAAAAAAATGAGACAAGTTTAAAGGGACTTATCTTTTCACTAATTTTGCATCAGTCAGTTCTCCACGTACGTGGAACTTGATGCACGTCCGTGCCACTTTATGATTCCCGATGCTCCATATTTGCATGAACAAGGGCGCATTCGTGTAGTGCCAAGTTATTTGACTTCAGCATTCGTGGGATCCTTGTTCGCATTCACAAAGAAGATTTTTGTGACACATTTGAGCCAACTTTCTATAAATTTTGTGATACCCATACCTATTTGGCAATCTGCCATTTGGTTGGGCGATGCCTGGGGCACAATAAATGGTTAAATTGGCCTAAATTCATCCTAAATGAAGTTTTGAAGCTGTTTCCACCCCAAACATCAATCCCAACCAGCTTTATGCTTCTAAACATATGCAATCCACTACCGACAAGTTGAAAATTGTGAAGATTAGGCAAAATCAATAATTAAAAATCAAAATCTAAACTAAAAATTGAAAGTTTAAAAATTAAAGTAAGAATCTAAAATTTTGGAAAATGATGGGTTACCTCCTATCATGCGCTCAGTTTAATGTCGTGGCACGACACCAGATACATCACCCTTTTGTGTTTCCACTTTGAGGCAATGAATTTTCTCCCTATCTTCAAATCAATTTTCTAAATAAACTCATGGAGACAAGTGGAGACCATCAAAAATTTCATTCAGTTTCTCTACTTTGAGGATTTAAACTACTTACCCAACTTCACACCAATTTTTCTTTTTGGCTTGTTGGGCATGAGTGAGCGTAAAGAGGCCTCTTGCACATTAGACTTCAAAATTTTTGTCATTCAAAAAAATGATATCCTTACATCCAAATGAACTGCAGTTTCCATAAAGGATTGACTTGGCTTTTTCTTGCAACTTTAGTATCATTTCATTGAGTGTGGCTTGCACTCACCCAATATTTCTTTTGCATAAAGCACTACCCTAGCTTCTTGAGACTCCAATTCATGATTTTTAGTCATTTGACATGGAGACTTACATGCTCTCATGATCCTTTAATGTTGGCACCCAAAATTGCCACTCCAAGTTCAAATTGTATAATCTCATGACACCAAGCAATGAGCATCTGTTGGAACTCATCCCCCATTTTGAGCAATTGACTTTTTTGCATGATACCATTTGCAAGTCTTTGAGACAAGTCTATGAACCAACTTTGACTCACAACACCAATCTCTGCATTTTATCCCTCAACACATGTTTTCTCACCATGAAGTCCTCCACATTGGAGACAAGGGTCATAGAAATACGACAAACAACCACCAAGCAACAGTTCATAACAAGTAGCCATATAAGAAAAAGAAAGAAAAAACAACAAATATTCAGAAATTAAATCAAAACTAGTAACTACAAGTCCTAAATCATCCCAATACGCCAATTGTTACCCGACACTGACCCCATTGTTTTTTTATAACATTCAAACATACTCCCTTTTTAAAACATGGATGAACATTAGCAACATACTAACCCAACTATGAGTCAAGGTCGAATCCCATAGGGAACAATGTGAGGGATATTGAAAGGATCAATGACTACGAGATACTAATTCTAATTAAAAAATGTCACGACCCAAGCCTAGGGCCTAGATGTGACACGGCGTATGGGGAACCCAAAGGGACCACATGCAAGCCTCTGAAGATATCATTACACATCCTTAGCCACGGAAGCAATGAAATACAATAAGAAATAGTAAATAGGGGTTTGAAGGGCTAAGACACAACTTTCATGTCATAAACATCAAGAGTCAAGAGAGAGTCAAAGCTTATAACAATTATACATAGCATGTCTAGCAACACCTCTAACCATAGAACTTAGCGGGGGCCAAGACGAGCAATCAGGCTCACCCTCATATTCAAATATACAATGAAGAAAGAGAGTTGTAATACAAAACATAAGAGCATAATAGTGTCCCTGGAATGGAGGACTCACCAACTAGCTTTAGAGAGATCATACCAGCCACGTGGAGGAGGATAATCAAGTGGGACTTCGGTTCCTACATGGTGACATCATGTAGGCATAGAGTATGCATTGGTATGTTCGAATGTACTAAGTATGTCGGATGCAATGCAACAAGAGGTAAGTAACATAATTGAAATGCATAAGCATAGGCAATGAGTAACATATAACAAAATGGCGTGCATGGAAGATGCTTATAGTAAACCATGCTTATAAAGAACATAATACATGTGTAAGGAGCGACCATTATTAGTGAATATCCAAGGCCTACCACCCCCTTTGAGAGGCGAATGAGGTGCGAACCCCTCAATAGGTTGATGAGGTACAAACCCCTTAACATGGTAGATGAGGTACAAACCCCTCAACAAGGTTGATGAGGTACAAACCTCCAAAAGAGTTATGAAGGTACAAACCTCTCGACATGATTGCATGGGCCTACCACCTGCCGAGCAAGGCGATCGAGGTACAAAACTCTCAACAAGGTTACTCGGGCCTACAACCTCTCGAGTGAGGCTTGGTCAATTCCCAACACCATAGAGATAATATCATCATCATATATTCCTTTCATCATCATATAGTCATTCAACTCATATGACATGCATTGGACCTTCTATTCCTCAAGAAAATCACAGTCGGACATTTTAACAAACACTTGGCGGGTGTATAGTGCTAGTGTAAAATCATGCAATACAAGAGCAAAATCATGGTAGAAATTCCAATGTAAAACCATAAATATATATGTGGTAACACCCTCAAGCAATATACATTAAAATCCTTCATCAAATTTTACAATAGATCTTAGATTCATAGCTCAAAATATGTTAAAACAATCACACTTTTATGAAACCCCAACATAGTGTGCAGTGAAATTCATAATAAGTAAGACCCATGAGTAAATCAACTTTACATCATGCAATTTTAAGTAAAAGAGAGCTTGGGTATCATGGGCGAAAGGAACCCAAGAAAGAAACCCACATACCTTGACTGTGGAGAGTCCTTGAAGAAGATTGGAGATGGAGACATGAAGCTTGAATGAGAACCTTGAGATCTAGATGAGTTTTGGGACTTGAAATTTGGAGATTAAGTATTGTCTAAGTACTTCAGAGAGTATTTTGAAATATCTTGAATGATATGAGGGTGAACTAAGGCTAAGTATAAGTATTTCCACGCATGGGAACACTTAGGCCCAAGACTCAAAGTCTTGGACCGGATTAAACAAATTGGACTGAAAATATACCAGTTCGTGTCGCGCTAAGGGCATGGACTGCTCACTAGAAATCACATTTTGCAATTTTCAAATTTTGCTACGGTTGCTCTTAAATGGGGTTAGATCCATTTTCCACTCAACTTGACCCCCTGAATAAGAATATGAAGTCAAATTTTTGATATAACACGTGGATTTTGAGATATATGTAAATTACGATTCTGGGCACTTTCGAGGTACATTTTTGGGTACTTTTTGGGGTCATTTGAAAAAGCAAAAACAATAATAACCAACAAAGAGAGGGGGGGGGGGAATTTAGCTACAAACTAAAACTAAAGAACTGAGACAAGGATTTGTCAAGCAATAGACCAAAGGATACTAAGGAAATATGAAATAAATTAGATCTCAAATGATCCATTACACATAGAATCATATAATTTCTATGTGTAGGTTATGACTGCTTATACTACAAACTCTTGCAGGAAGACGATAGTTTTCCACATGAACTGGCTAAGTCTCATGTGCAAAATCACTCTAGGACCTCATCGTAGCCTAAACAGTTAATAAGAAAACCTTCCTAAAACCTTATTGATTCTTTGATTATGCATTCAACCAAAGCTTAAATCTATGACTATCTTATCTGCTATCAAAATACAACACTTTGGATGCTTAAAACTTAGAATTTTATGTGTTCTCAAAGCGATGTAAGTAGGTTTGATGCGTTCTTATATTTGTTTTGCAGGATTACGGGTTGGAATGATTTTCTGGGCTAAGTGTGCAAAAGTTACAGAAGGAGCTAAATATGAGACTCTTTATGGGCCACAGAAATTTTCATGGGTCGTACAGTTGGTTTTGTACAAAAATCCAGTGAAGGGTGATATTCTTAAGTTGAGTATACGAACAAGCAAATGAGCCCTTTACTTGGTGTCGTGTCTTCAGGATCAGAACGTAGGGTGTTGCTGAAATGTCATCAGACAAAACTATCACGATTCAAGCATAGGGCCTAGATGTGACCGGGGAATAGGGAACCCAAAGGAACCCCAAAATAGCCTCATATCATATCATTGCACATCCTTAGATGCGAAAGCAATGTGAAACAACCTAAGAAACATAAACAAAGGAAATTGAGACTAAGGGAGAGAGAGAGAGAGAGAGAGAGAGAGATTTATGCATAAATAACTTTAATATCATAAGTGAGTCAAAATTAAAGAATAATACATAACATGTCCAACAACACCTCTAACATAGAACTTAGTTGGGGCCAAGACAAGCAACCAGGCTCACCCTCATAGTCAAGTATACAAAAAAAGGAAAGGTAGTCTTCAATACATAGCATAAGAACATAGATATTGCCCTCGGACATGAGGACTCACCCACTAGCTTGAATGGAAGTCACTAGTCACATGGAGGAGGATGATGACCAAATGGAGCTCCGGTTCCTACATAGTGATATCATGTAGGCATAGAGTATGCATTAGTGTGTTTGAATGTACTAAGTATGTAGGATGTAATGCAAGAAGAGATAGAAAACTTTAACAAAATGCATAACATAGACAATAGATAGCATCACAACGATATGGCATGTATGAATGGTGGTTGAAGTAAAATCATCCTTATATAAAATATAGAATGTACGTAGAAAGAGTCCATCCTTTGGCTTATGGGCTTATCACCTCCCATCCTAGGTGATTGAGGTATCAACCCCTCAATTTCGTTATTAGCATACACCACCCACCTCTAAGGCGATTGAGGTATGAAGCTCACAATTTGGTTAATGAGGTATCAACCCCTCAATTTTGTTATTGAGGTATCAACCCATCAATTTGATTAATGAGGCATCAACCCCTCAATTTGTTTATGGTTAATTAAACATTACATAGAGAAACACCATATACATACTTTCCTTCTATCATCATCATAACATCATATGCATACTCTTCTTTCATCATCATGCATACTTTTCATGAAATCAACACATATTCATCCTTCTTTCATCATCATAGAGTCATTCATAAGATAACAAAAACATTAGACCTTCAATACCATAAGAAACCCTAGCCTGACATTTTATCAAACACTCGGCGGGTGTGTAGTGCTAGTGTAAAACAATGCAATTTAAGAGTGAAATCATGCAAGAAAATCCATTGTAAGACCATCAATCAACACCTTGCAACACCCTCAATCTTTATAGATCAAAATCCCTCATTAAATCCGACATTAGATGCAAGATTTATAGCTCAAAACATGCTAAAAGAATCATACTTTCATAAACCCCAAATCACTGTGCACTAAATTTCTTAATATAAAAAACTCATATGTAAAATTAACTTTAAATAACGCAATTTAGGTAGAAAAGAGGATTGGGCAACATGGGTGAAAGGACCCAATGGTTGAAACCCATATACCTTGACCCTGAAGAATTTATTGAAGAACACTTTAATGGAGACTTAAAGCTTGAAGGAATTGCTTAGATCTCGATGAGGGTTTTGGGACTTGAATTTGGGAGTAAATATTTGGCTAAGTGTTTTGGTGAGTATTGGGGAATGTTTAAGATGAT
>JAPFFP010044375.1:0-35054 GCA_026153255.1 Solanum medicagineum
AGGAATTCTAATGCTTTCTTTGGTTGTGGTGAAATGGGTCACAAGGTGATTGATTGTCCTTGGCAGAACTCAATCCTAGGGACTATACTTGACACGGTGAATGGAAACTCGAAGGGAGACTCCAAACAATCCTCTTAGCATATCATTTAAATCCGGAGCTTGCGTCATCAAGGATTTAAGAGTTTCAAAGCTCTCTTGGCATTTGTCGCTCTAGATGAACTTTTCCTCTTTGTTCGAAAGATTGTTCAAAGGGGAAGCTATAATGGAGAAGCCTTTCACAAACCTCCTATAGTATTCCGCCAAGCCTAGGAAGCTTCTTATTTCAGTTGGACTTTTGGAAGGCTTCCATTCAACAATTGCTTGGATTTTACGAGGATCAACTTTTACGCCTTCAACTGACACGACGTGTCCCAAAATGGTTACTTCACTTTGACAAAATTCACACTTGGAAAGTTTTGCATAAAGTTCTTGCTCCTTCAAAATTTGCAACACAATTTAGAGATGCTTATAATGATCTTCACTAACCTTTGAATACACTAAAATATCATCTATAAAAACTACCACAAATTGGTGTAGATATGGCTTGAATATTGGATTCATTAGATCCATGAATATTGCGGGTGCATTAGTCAATTCGAATGACATCACCAAAAATTTAGAATGACCATACCGAGTTCTAAAGGCAATTTTTAGGAATATCTTTCTCTCTAACGTGCAGTTGATTATACCAGACCTCAAATCAATCTTCAAGAATAAATTAGCATCCCTCAACTAATCAAATAAATCATCAATCCTTGGCAATGGATATATATTCTTGACTGTTATTTTGTTGAGTTGTCTGTAGTCAATACACAATCTAAGAGTTCCATCCTTCTTCTTTACAAATAAAATATTGGCTCCCCAAAGAGAGACACTGGGACGGATAAAACCCTTCTCAAGAAGTTCTTGCAACTCAGTTTTCAACTCTTTTAGTTCTGCTGGGGCCATTCTATAAGGAGTAACGGAAATAGGAGTAGATTCGGGAATAAGTTCGATTGGAAATTCAACTTCCCTTTCTAGGGGAAACCCAGGATGATTTTCTGGGAAGACTTCTGCAAAGTCACACACAGTAAGTATATCTTTAATTCTAGGGATCTCCAAGTGTGTATCTACTATGTGTGCAAGATATGCATCACAACCTTGTCGGGTCATCATTTTTGCTAAGGCGCAGAAATAATACTAGATGTCAATGATCTTTCACCTAGTATAATAGTATGAGAAAATGCAGGGTCCATAAAAGTCACATGCTTTGATCTACAGTTTACTACTGCATGATATTTATAAAGCAAATCCATCCTAATGATAACATCAAAATCTTGGAAGGGCTTTTCAATCAAACCCACTGAGAAAACTAGGTCTTCAATCATGAAAGGACAAGCTCGGTAAATTCGATTACAAATAACTCGGTAGCCCAAGGGACTTTCAACTAGCACATTATAATCAAGTCTCAGAGATTTCACATTTTCAAAAGAACAACTGATGAACAAATATAAGAATATGTAGAACTAGGATCAAACAATGTGAACACACATAAGCCAAATAAGTTAAATTTACCAACAACCACATCTTGGCCATCTTGATCATCCCTTTGTTTCATAGTATAAGCTCTTGCTGTAGCCCTTGGCCCACTAGGTTGATTTTCTCCACTTGCTCCATTCGCTTGGATGTTTTTTGGACTTGCACCCCTATTGGTTTGCGGAGGAATAGTAGTAGGCTTCTGAACCAAGCTTTCAGTGCACAAGGAAGGAACCTGTTTAGGACAATCCTTCACCTTATGATCAAAGCTACTGCAGTTAAAACACATACCAAAATCTCTCCTGCAAACACCATAATGGTTCTTCCCATATGGTTCACATGTAGGAACACGAGTCTTGCCTTGATCATTACTTGGAGTGCTACCTATAAAATAATCCGATCTGCTTTGCTTGGGTTGAGATGGGCAGTTCATACCACCAGCCTTAGAATTATCAAACCTTCCCCTTTTGTATGGACCTCCGAAATCTGATCTCGATTTCTGAAGTTTATTTTCATGTCTACTAGATTCTTCCTTATCAAATCTTTCCTAGGTAAGAGCAGTGAAAACTAATTTATAGAAGTTCTCATGTTGCAAGATTGCCACATTCTTTCTGATAGAATCATTTAAGCCGTTTTCAAATCTCCTGCACTTATCTTTCTCCTCTTTAATAATTTCCCCAACATAACGAGAAAGCCTTAAGAACTCTTTTTGATATTCAACAACAGACATGCCCCACTGCCTCAGACTTAAAAACTCCTTTTTCTTAGCATCACAGTAGGCAGGTGGAACATACTTAATACGAAACTCCTTAAAAAAATAATTCCAAGTGAGAACTAGAGGTTTTACCTTGGCATTTGGAACGATCGCCCACCAATCATAAGCATCCTTTTGTAATAGTGAAACAATATAGTTAACTGTTGCAACACCTGGACACTCCAATTGCTCAAACACCCTCTCCATACGTTCCAACCATTGTTCTGCATTAGTGGGATCAACGGTACCTTCAAATTCTACTCCACCCATTTTCCTCATTTTCCCGAAGTTTATCCCATTAGGATCATACATCGCTTCAGCCATATGGTGGTAGAGTTCAGCCATCTATTGGAAAGCGGTATTCGTAACCTGAGTACTATGGCTCATCTGAGGATGTGGTATAGGGCTTACACCTTGGTTTCCCACTTCAGACCCACTAGTACGGGGGACGTATTGATTTGAGAGATGTTCGCCAACCCCTTCTAGTGGACGAGGTTGGGAATAAGAGTTATCCAATCCTTCCCATGCTACTTCCATAGGTTTATTAGAGGAAGATTCCATAATTTAATTCCTTCAAAAGAGAAGATCAGATTGCATCAGGGACATGTACATGATCCATATGCACTTTACCGGCACTAAAATAGTATTAATCATGTAAATGAACAACATAGCTTTGACCTTTTACAAACTAGACAAGTATAGAAGTAATTCACATCAAAAGTCCTAGAATCACTAGCCTGGGCTCTGATACCAACATTTGTGGCAACCCTTATGAGAGGATGCCACTTTTGTACATTTTAGGCTTACGTAACACTTACTAACATATGAAGAATTTAAGATGTGACCTATTAATCATATTTAAGCAATGAATTAAAAATATTCAAAAGTATAGGATCTTTTTCTGAAGGTTGTGCAGTTGATTCAAGCTTAAGTTTTTGGCGTGAGTTCCTCACAAGTAATTTAAACTACTATATTGCGAGATATTAATATATTGCCCAAACTGTTGTAGCATGCTGAAAAGTATTACCTATATTAAAATGCAAGGACATAAACTTCACTAGTTTTCATTTCATACAATTATCTTAACATTACTAGTATTTTAATATAGAAAAGTTTGCCAACTCAAATTTAACTAAACAAGCCAAAACTTAAAGTTACAACCCATTGTTCAATAGTTTACACTAGCCTTTCAAATTTATATATACATATGCAACAGGAGAATCATGTACATGTCCCAAAACTACTACAGAACCATAAATCCCTCAATTTACCTTTCTTAAGTTAAAGAGAAACACAATTCGAATATAGTAAATAGACCAAGTGCACAAATACACCAATAGTATCCAGTAGGCTATTTAAAGATCTAAGTATCAAGGGTTCCTGGAATAATTTTAACATGACATTCAAATGATAAGTTTCACCCAGCATGTAAGTCATGCTGTCACACCAACCATAATCAAGTATCAAGAATGACCGAAGCCCTATATCAAGAAGGGTGAAAACTCAATTATCAAGAGAACCAAGACCCATATTAAGAGTGACTTTCTAGTTCGTACATAAAATAGACTGCATCCACACCTAGGACAAACAAAAAATTCACAATCAAGATGGCAGTTGATCCGAACAAGAGGCATGCCAATGGTGACAAAGTCATAGCCACAAGAAGGACAAAGTCCACAAGGATGTTAAGTGATTAGGCAATTCGTACACATGAGCGAATTAAGCGAGATCCTTACGAGTCGCAATATATATCAACCCAACTAGATAAAATTACAAGCACATAGCTGAGATACCAAGAAAATATTCAAATGTTCTAGTAACTAACAAAATAACAAGAACATGTCTTTACACAAACCTAAACCTTTTAGCATGCAACCGACCCTATCGATTTTGAGTCGTGGATCAATATGACATTCGTTTCTTCAATCAATTTCCATAAGATTGTACAAGGGTGTGAGCACATTAATAGTCATTTACATACTCATTGAACATTCAAAACTTGTAACAGGTAGCAAGTAACAGGAGAAATGCCAAAATTGAGTCCTATTTTTGCAGATCACGCTCTTCTCGGCAGTTTTACTACCTTGCAATGTAACTAGATTTTGGATTATGGACAAACTAGGCTTTACAGTCTGTCTGAAAACCGTAGGTATATGAATATAGGTTGCAAACAATCAAGAATAACTTCAGAATACTCTTTGTACAATTATTTATGATCGAAACACTAACTCCACATCCCCAGGGATGTTTATGTCAACACTCTAGACAGAACTTGTCCTACTTACGTCCACTATTATGAATCCATAACTTTAAAGTTAGGTCTCAACATAACTATAAGAGTTGTAGATACATGTCTTGGGGTTGCAAAGAATAAAGAAGCATCACCAGTCACAGCTCACACACCAAGATATAATTAAAATACTACTAATAGTATATAAAAGGTTTCTTAGATAGAAAACATGCCAGAAGTTTCACTATGTTTCACGCCTTGTTTTGATACCATACAAGCAGATTAAGATTTTTTCATAAACATAAAAGTTCTAGGTATATGAATCAGCTTTCCAAAACTTATTAACATACTAAAAGCAAAGCTGTAGACGAAGAGATATATCCCAATAACTAAACATTACAAAATTTCAAGACAAAATTTATTTACTTACCAGAGAATAGGGCTTCTTGATTTTTGCCCAAAGGAAGTGACTTTTTTCGTGATTTTGACTAAATACACAAATGTGATGGTGTTTATAAGGTGAGTATAAGTCTTGAAACCGACCTAACTTTGGGCAACACACACACACAGACACACAGACACACACACACACACACACACACATAACTTAAAGAGGGCTACCCAAAAGTGGCTGCCCAACACTCTTTTTTCATTCCTTATTTGTTTTGTTCCCATATAATACTTATTATTAAGGCTTTCTAACATGTATAATTGCATACAAACAACAAAATTCACTAAGACAAACCCCTCCCTAAGTCCCTCTTTTTGATGATTCACAAAACTCAATTCCTCTCTCGACACAAATTTCAAGTCAAAGAGTTGTGAAGTAGGAGTTGACTTCATCTTGAGGGAATACCCTTTTTAAAAGTGATTACATTATTTGGTAAAAAGGGCATTACACCCCCCTCCCACAAGGCAATTGAGGTATGTACCCCTCAATTGATAGTATGGGCTTACCGCCCCCCGACAAGGAGATTGAGGAATATACCCCTTAACAAGGTAGTACAAGCTTACCACTCTTCGACTAGGTGATTGAGGCTTAATATCCCCTCAACAAGGTTATTGGGCTTAACAACTCCCAAAATGTTGTTGTCAACTTGCAATACTATAGATACTTTTCATGAGCACAACACATACATACATTCTTTTTATCATTATAAAGTTCTTTACTCATAAGTCATACATTATATCATCAATAACTCAAGAATCCATAACTGGACATTTTTTCAAACACTTGGCGGGCGTGTAATGCTAGTTCACAATTATGCAATTCAAGAGTTAAATCATGTGAGAAAACTTAATGTAAATTAACCCACCAATACTTGGTAACACTCTCATGCAAGATACATTGAAACCCCTCATTGAATCTCATAATAGATCATAGATTCATAGCTCCAAACATGCTTGAATAGACAACATTTATGAAACCCTAACATAGTTCATAATCAAATTCATAATAAGAAATACCCATAGATAAATCAACTTGAAAACATGCAATATACTTAAAAAAAGAAGGTTGCGCACCATGGGTGAAAGGACCCAATGATTGAAACCCACATACCTCAAATTCGGATATTTTATTGATGAAAATTTGAATGAAAACTTGAAGCTTGAAGGAATTTCTTGAGATTCGAAATGAGTTTGGAACACTTGATTTTGGATGAAATATTTGGGTAAGTGTTAGAGAGGGTTTCGGGGAAAGTCTTGAATCATATGGGGTTGAAAAATGACCAAGTATAGGTAACTTCACGCATAGGAGGGCTTAGGCCCAAGACCCCAAGGTCTTGGACCAAAACAAGAAAAACAAGGAACAAAATACATAGGTCCGTGAGGGATCCGCTTAAGGAGGTGTCCCTGACCCTAACTGGTATTGCAAACTTGGCAAAATTCGTCTTTTGCTATGGGTCTTCTAAAATTCAAGTTGTACCCTTTTCCCAGTCAATTTTCCCCCCTGATCAAGAGTAAGAAGTAGGATTTTAGATATCACGCACGAATTTGAGATATATGAAAATTACAATGGGCATTACCGAGGAACATTTTCAGGCACTTTTTGGAGCGTTTCAATATCTCCCCCTTGGTAACATTCGTCCCTGAATGTCAAAGAAACATACAAAGGAGAAGTAATCAAAATAATTTAAGCCCCTCAGCCCAACACATGCATGCAACAAATGCAATAAAACATCATTTCAAAAATTCTCAACATAAGTGTCAAAAATCACCATAAATTGCTAACATAAACATGAATGCATGGAAATGACCTAAGGGCTGAAACTTAAGACTTGAAATATTGTAGGAGACTAAATTAGTACCTAAAACTTGAGTGGAATGGAAGTGATAGGGATATCACTTTTGCATGTCCTCCTCGGCTTAACATGTAGCACACTCAACTTGTTGGTTTCTCGAAAGAACCTTGATAGAAGCAACATCCTTGTTCCTCAACCTCTTCACTTGTGTATCAAATATTTCTACTAGAATCTCTTCATGAGTCAAATTGTCTTCAATAGCATCCACAACATCTAAAGGCACAACAGCACTTGGGTCACCCACACACTTCCTCAACATAGATACATGGAAGACCGGATGAACCATATTCATATCATTTGGCAACACCAACTCAATGGTGACCTTACCAATCCTCCTCAGCACTCAATAAGGAACCACAACTTGTGGACTCAGTTTACCCTTCTGATTAAGACGAACCACACCCTTCATGGGTGAGATGTTAAAATAGACCCAATCACCAACCTTGAATTCGAGATCCCTTTTCCTCACATCGGCATAGGACTTTTGTCAACGTTGGGTTGTTTTCAACCTTTTCCTTATCATCCTCACCTTCTCCATGGCCTCCATAACCATGTCTGGGCCTAACAAAGCCATCTTACCCAACTCAAACCATCCAACCAAAGACCTAGAATGTGTACCAGAGAAATCCTCAAAAGGAGTTATACTAATGCTTGAATGATAACTATTGTTGTGAAAAAACTCAATGAGCGGAAGTCACTCATCCCAACTACGCTTAAACTCCAAAACACACGCTCTAAGCATATCCTCAAGAGTTTGGATAGTTCATTCGGCTTGGCCATCTGTTTGAGGATGAGAGGTCGTGTAAGCTATACCTTAGTACCAAGACCTCTTTGGAAGGACCTCCAAAAGTGAGAAGTGAATTGAGCACCACGATCCAAAATAATGGACAAAGGCACCTTATGCAATCTAACCAACTCATGAATGTACAATTTGGCATAATCTTCAGCACCATAAGTAGTCTTAATTGGGAGGAAATTAGCGGACTTTGTCATTATATCAACCATAACCCAAATAGAATCAAAATGCATCCTAGACTTAGGAAACCCAGCAAAAAAGTCTACATTAATTGCCTCCCACTTCTAAGTAGAAATCTCTATATGTTGGGCTAGGCCACACGACCTTTGATGCTCGTATTTAACTTGTTTGATATTATGACAACCGAATATAGACTTGCCAATGTCTATCTTCATATCATCCCACCAAAACACTTCCCTCAAATCTTTATACGTCTTTTTAGAACCAGGTGAACAGAATAGGAAGAATTATGAGCCTCATCTAAAATCTTCTTTCTCAAGTCACATACAGTCTACCTTGGGAGGCCGAGGAGAAAATGCAAAAGTGATACCCTCATCTCTTCCACTCAACTCAATCCTAAAGTAAAGATCTAACTCATTTATATGATCTCAAGTCTTTAGTTTAGCCCTCATATCATTGCATACATTCATGTTTAAATTGATAAGTTCATAATGATTTTACACTTATTTTGAGATTTTTGAAATGATATTTAAGTGCATTGTTGAATCCTTATGTGGGCTGAAAGTGTCATATTTGCTTCTCTCATATATGTTTCTTTGACATTCGGGGACAAAATTTCCCAATGGGGAGATATTGAAACGACCTCCAAAAAGTGCCCGAAAATGTGCCTTAGAAGTATCTGGAATCATAATTTCCATATATCTCAAAATCCATTTGTGGTATCAAAAGTTCGACTTCATATTCTTTTTCAAGAGGCAAAATTGAGTGGAATACGGGTCTAACCTTGATTTAAGAGCAATCGTATCAAAATTTGAAAATCACAAAAATAAATTTCCAGTGAGGTTTTCATGCCCCTTGGCGCTATGCGTCAAGGATGCGCCTCAGTTCATTTTTGTGGCCAGTTTCTATCTCGGTCCAAGACTTTCGGGTCTTGGGCCCAAGTGTTCCCTTGTGTGAAAATGCCTATACTTAGCCTTATTTAACCCTCATTCAAGACATTCCCAAATACTCACTCAAACACTTAGCGGATATTTCATCTCCTAAATTCAAGTCTCAAAAGTCATTGATATTTCAAGGTTCTTACTCAAGCTTTAAGTCTCCTTCTCCAATCTTCATAAAGCTATTCTCCAAAGCTAAGGTATGTGGGTTTCTTTCATAGGTTCCTTTCACCCATGATACCCAAGCTTCTGTTTGCCCTAAATTGCATGATTTAAAGTTGATTTACTCATGGGTCTTATGTATTGTGAATTTCACTGCACACTATGTTGGGGTATCATGTAATTGTGACTATTTTAGCATGTTTGAAGCTCTGAATCTAAGATCTAATGCCAGATTTGATTAAGTGTTTTGATGTGTATTGCTTGAGGGTGTTACCAAGTATCTATAGATGGTTTTACACTGAATTTTCTAGCATGATTTCACTCTTGAATTGCATGGTTTTACACTAGCACTACATACCCACCGAGTATTCGATAAAATGGCTGGTTATGGTTTTCTTGAGGAATTGAAGGCTCAATACATGGGTTATGAGTTGAATGCCGATATGATGATGAAAGGAATGTATGTATATAATATTATCTCTATGATGTAGCGAAAATGACCCTACCTCACTCGGGAGGTTATAGGACCGGGTAACCTTCTTGGGGGGTTTTTTACGTCGATCGCCTCGCTCGGGAGGTGGTAGGCTAGTGCAACCATGTTGGGGGATTCGTACCTTGATAACCACATTGGGGGGTTGGTTCTCCATCAACCACGTTGGGGGATTTGTATGTCATCAACCACATGAAGGGTTTTGTACCTCCTACGCCTCTCAAAGGAGGTGGTAGGCCTTGGATTGCACTAAAGTGGTCTCTCCTTACATGTGGATTATGATCTACATAAACATGGTTTTACTTCAACCATCGTTCATACATACCATATTGCTATATGTTTATACATTTTTTATGTTATGCATTTTGATTATGATGCCTATCTATTGTTGTATTGCATCCAACACACTTAGTACATTCAAACATACAAACCCATACTATATGCCTACATGATGTAGCCATGTAGGAACTAGAACCCCACTTGAGCATCCCCATCCACATGGCTAGTACGATTCCATCCAAGCTTGTTGGTGAGTCCTCCAGTGTGGGGACGTTGCTATAGTCTCATGCTATGTTCTATGACTATCCTTTATTTTATGTAAATGTTGACTATGAGGGTGAGCCCGATTGCTTGTCTTGGACCCCACTCTTATCTATGTAGTAGAGGCGTTGTTCGACGTGTCATGTGTAATGTTATGATCTTTAACTCTCTCTTGCCTCTTGATGTTTACAATATGGAAGTTTTCCCTTAGCCCCGTTGCCCCTATTTTTGTCTATTGTTTTTATATTTTATTGCTTCCGTGACCAGGGATGTGTAATGATATGTTAATAGGCTTGCTTGGGGTCCCTTCGGGTTCCCCTTACGCAATGACACGTCTAGGCCCTAGGCTTGAGTCTGGATAAACTTGGTATCAGATCACTAGGTTGTTTGATCCACGGAATACAACACACTGCGTCAATTAGAGTCTTGTTCATGGTTATGTTGTGCACCATAACTATGAGCAAGAGGCTATGAGGCATTTTGGAAATGTTCCCCTTCTTCTTACTCTATTCGTGCTATATAAGTTGAGGTATGGTTTTTCCCCCCTAACAATTATCCTTTGCGATGCTAGATCAGTCCTTCCATAAGAGAGAGAAAAGCTCGCACACCCGAGGGGCAACCGACTAATGGAGATCTTCGGGATGCTCTCACTTTGCCTACATAATCCAAGCCCCTCATACATCTATACATGGATCTCGGGATAGAGATTTCATGAGAATAAATCCCCCGGAATTCCATGGGTCAAAGGTTAGTGAGGACCCTCAAGAGTTCATTGATGAGGTCCACAAGATGTTGGTTATCATGTGTGTGAGGTCGGAGGATAAGGAAGAGTTGGCAGCATACCAACTCAAAGAGGTAGCACAAATATGGTACGACCAACGGAAGGAGGAAAAGGGAGACAACAATGTGGTTCCATGGGTAGAGTTCAAAGCAGCCTTTCTTAATCAGTTCTTCCCTCTTAATCTTAGGGAAGCTAAGTTGGTGGAATTTATGAATTTGATACAAGGGTCTATGAGTGTTAGGAGTATGCCCTCAAGTTCAATCAACTTTCAAAGTATGCTCCACACTTGGTAGCCGACTCAAGATCTAAGATGACCAAATTTGTGATAGGAGTGAAGAGTGCCGATCTGCCATGTTGATTAGTGAAATGGACTTGGCATGTTTGATGACCTATGCCGAACAAATAGAGGTGGGAAAGTTAAGGAAGAAGAGGATTCATGAGGCCAAGAGGGCCCTTTTTGAGGGAAAGTTCCAAAGCTGAAAGGGTGGCCAGTTCCATCAAGGCCAAGGGTCTTCTCATGCATTGCAAAAGAGGGTTGCCAATGATTTTCCAATGGCTCAAGGAGTTGGAGGTGTGGTTCCTAATGGTACATGTCCAAAATGTGATAGGGGTCATAGTGGCCCGTTTTTGAGGGATACTAATGCTTGCTATGGTTGTGCGGAAGTTGGGCATAAGGTTATGGATTGGCCCCGATATCGTAACAAGGTATTTAATAGCTATGTCAAGTTGGACTGTTTTGCTATGATTTGAGTCATAAATCTTGAATCTTTTGTATGATATTTAGAGGGGTTTTGATGTATGTTGCTTGAGGGAGTTGCAACTGTTAATTTATGGTTTTACAATAGATTTTCTTTCATGATTTCATCTCTATAATTCATGGTTTGGTAAGCATTACACACCCTCTAAGTGTTTGATATAATGTCGGATATAGTTTCTTGAGGAATTGAAGGTCCAAAGCATGAGATATGATATGATTGATGTTATGATAATGAAAAGAAGCTTATGTATATGATGTAATCTATATAAAGTGTTGTATTAGACCATGTCCGATCCGGGGGGATTAAGAGCCCGGATACCTTGTCGAGGGCTTTGTACCTTGATAATCCAGGTGGGGCTTTGTACTCATCAACAATGTGAGGGGTTTGTATTTTTCCACTAGAGTGATAAGGTGTAATTATCATCATCCATATGAGGGGTTTGTACCACACCACCAAGGTGATAGAGTGAAACTATGATCAACCAACCAAGGGGTTTGTACTTTGGAAATCTAGCTTGGTCTCTTCTACAAATATAATACCCTATATGAGCATGAGTTATTTAAGCATGTTTTACTTATGCATTAATAAGACATGCCATATTGTCATATTATGCCTATTGCCTATTATTATGCATTTTGGATTAAGGTGCCTATCTCTTGTTGTATTGCATCCTACATACTTAGTATATTCAAACGTACTAATGAATACTCTTGCCTACATGATATCACCATGTAGGAACCGGTGCCCAAGTTGATCATCCTCCTCCTCCACGTGGCTAGATCGGTAATACTCAAGCTTGTTGGTGAGTCCTCTACTTCAGGGACTTTAATCTATGTTTCTCTTATTATATATTGAGACATTCTTCCTTATTAACTATTTTGGCTATGAGGGTGAGCCCAATTGCTTTGTCTTGGCCCCGCTCTTATCTATGTATTAGAGATGTTTGCTGAACATGTTATGTATCTATGCTAAGAGCCTCAACTCTATTGTTCTTGATGTCTATGATATGAAAGTGTTTCCCTTACCCTCGATTGTCCTGCTTTCTTATCTCTTGATGCTTGTTTTATTGCTTCCGCGACCAAGGATGTGTAATAATGTTCTAAGAGTCTTGCTTGGGGTCCCTTCGGGTTTCACTTGTGCCGTGTAACCTCTAAGCTCTAGGCTTGGGTCGTGACAAACTTGGTATCAGAGCACTAGGTTGATTGATCCTCGGAGTCTAACACACCGCGTCAATTAGAGTCCTATTCATGGTTGTGAAGCCCGCCATGACGAATAGGAGGCTATGAACGTTTTAGGAAGTGTTTCTCTTCTTCATGTTCTATGTCGTGCTATAGAAATGTTGTGAGTTTCCCCCCCCCCCCCAACAGTTGTTCTTTGCTATGCTAGATCATGCCAAACGCTCGAGGAAGAAGGGCCCAAACTCCCGAGGAGCAATCTACCAATGGTGAGCTCTGGGATGCTCTTAGTATGCATGCCTAAGTGGTGGCCAACCAAGTCAATCAAGGGGCCCAAGCCCCTCATGTTACTACCCCGGGAGCTAGTGTAAGGGACTTCATAAGGATGAATCCTCCGGTGTTCTATGGGTCAAAGGTGGATGAAGATCCACAATAGTTTGTTGATGAGGTCTATAAGATCTTGAATATCATGGGTGTTGGGACAAATGGAAAGGCTGATTTGGTGGTGTACTAACTCAAAAGGGTAGTCCAGATATGGTATGATCAATGGAAGCGTGAGAAGGGAATTGGTAAGGAGTTCAAATTGGCTTTCCTTAATCGGTTCTTCCCTCATGAGGCTAGGGAAGCTCAGTTAGTGGAGTTTATGAACTTGAAACAAGGTGTTATGAATGCGAGGGAGTATGCCCTCAAGTTTAATCAACTTTCAAAGTATGCTCCTCATTTGGTGGCCGATCCTAGATCTAAGATGAATAAGTTCGTGATAGGGGTCTTTGACTTGGTAAGCGAAGAATGTCGGTCTCCCATACAAATAAGATATATGGATTTGTCTTTGTTGATGACCTATACCAAGAAAATGGAGGAGGAGAAATTAAGGAAGAAAAGGGCGCATGAGGCCAAAAGGGCCCAATTTGAGCGTAAATTCCAAAAGGGTGCTAGATTTTCTCAAGACCAAGGGTCTTCTTATGCTACTAATAGGTGGATTGCCAATGACCTCCCTAGGCCTCAAGGTGTTGGTGGTGTGGTCCCTATTGATGTGTGCCCAAAATGTGGAAGAGGCCATGGAGGCCCATATTTGAAAGGTTCTAATGCATGTTTTGAATGTGAGGATTTTGGACATAAGAAGGTGGATTGTCCATGAAACCGTGGCATAGGCTGGGGTGCAAATGCGATTCCATTAGGTAATTGTAGTCCTCAAGATGGTGCCCTAAGGAATAATCGATTTTATGCTCTATTTGTGAGGCAAAGGGTTGGTGCGGATCTTGATGTTGTTATCGGTATGTTGAAAATCTTTGATTTTGATGTATATGCTTTGATTGATTTGGTTGCCACTCTTTCCTTTGTTACCCCTCTTGTTGCTAAAAAGTTCCGTGTTGACCCCCAGTTGTTGCATGAGTCATATGAAGTGCCTACTCCAATTGGTGTCTCTATTGTTGCTAGGAAAGTTTGTAGAAGTTGTCCTATTTGGATTTTACATAAGTTGTTGCCTTGTGATCCTGTTGAATTAGACATGGTAGATTTTGATGTCATTCTTGGGATGGATTAGTTGCATGCTTACTATGCTACTATTGATTGTAGAACCGTAGGGTCAAATTCTAATTTCCTAATGAACTCGTCCTTGAGTGGGAAAGTCAAGATGTGGTGGTCAAGGGTAGATTCATTTCTTGCATTAAAGACCGTAAGTTGATATCTAAGGGGTATCTTCACCATCTAGTGAGAATTAAAGATATAGAGTTCAAAGTCCCTTCCATAGAGTCGGTTCCGATTGTAAATGAGTTTCTTGATGTCTTCCTAAATGACCTTCCCGGTGTTCCTCCCGAAAGGAAAATAGATTTTGGTATAGACCTCCTCCTCGACACTCAACCTATCTCCATTCCCCTTACCGTATGTCCCCGGCGGAGTTGAAGGAGTTAAAGGAACAATTGAAAGATTTGTTAGAGAAGGGATTTATTAGGCCTAGCCAATCACCTTGCGGTGCTCCGGTGTTGTTTGTGAAGAAGAAGGATGGGTCAATTAGAATGTGCATTGACTACCGGCAACTCAATAGGGTCACTATAAAGAATAGATATCCTCTTCCAATAATTGATGATTTGTTTGACCAATTGCAAGTGGCTAGTTTTTTCTAAGATTGATCTTCGGTCCAGGTATCATCAAGTGAGGGTGAGGGAGTATGATATTCCCAAGACGGCCTTCCGGACTAGATATGGGCATTATGAGTTTGTTGTGATGTCTTTTGGGTTGACCAATGCACCGGCCATCTTCATGGACCTAATGATTAGGGTCTTCAAACCCTACCTTTATTCCTTTGTCATGGTCTTCATTGATGACATATTGATCTATTCACATAGTAGGGAGGAGCATATGGGGTATTTAAGGGTTGTGTTGCAAAGATTAAGGAAGGAGAAATTGTATGCCAAATATGAAAAGTGTGAATTTTTGTTTAAGGAGGTTGCATTCTTTGGTCCTGTGGTGTCGAGGGATGGTATAAAAGTGGATCCTAAGAAAACTGATGTGATTAGGAATTGGCCTAGACCATTGACCCCGTTAGATATTAGGAGCTTCTTGGGCCTGCAAATTATAGAATGTTTGTGAATGGGTTCTCCTCCATTGCTTCCCCTATGACAAAATTGACTCAAAAGAAGTTTAAGTTTGTGTGGACAGAGGAGTGTGAGAGGAGTTTCCAAATATTGAAAGACAAGCTTGTGTCAGATGGGCTTGAGGGATTTGTGGTGTATTGTGATGGTTCTCGGGTTGGTTTGGGTTATGTGTTAATGCAAAATGGTAAGGTCATAGCTTATGATTCTAGACAACTGAAGGTGCATGAAAGGAACTACCCAACCCATGATCTAGAGTTAGCCGCCGTTGTGTTTGCATTAGAGATTTGGCGTCACTATTTGTATGGGGTGCATGTTGATGTATTCACCGATCATAAGGGCCTCCAATATGTTTTCACTCAAAAAGATCTCAACTTAAGAATAAGAAGGTGGCTATAACTTCTTAAGGACTATGACATGAGTGTGCATTACCATCCTGGTAATGCAAATATTGTGGCGGATGCTTTGTGTCAGGTGTCTATGGGTAGCCTAGCTTATATTGATGGTGTTGATTGGGAGATGGCTAGGGAGATGCACCTATTAGCTGGGGGTTAGGTTAGACGAAGTGGATTATGGTGTTGTTGTTGTTGATGGGTCTAAGTCATCATTGGTTGATGAGGTGATAGAAAAATAAGATCTTGACTCCTCTTCGCTTGAGTTGAAGGCCTTAGTGAAAGAGGGAAAAGTAGAGGTTTTGTCCTAAGGGGGAGATGGTGCCCTTAGGAACCAAGGTAGGTGGTGTGTGCCTTATGTTGATGGTTTGAGGGAGAAAATCCTTGATGAGGCCCATAATTCTTCTTATTCTATCCACCCTGGTTCCACCAAAATGTATAGAGACTTAAGGAATGTGTATCAGTGGGGAGGCATGAAAAGGGACATTGTCAAATTTGTTTCCGACTGCCATAGTTATCAACAAGTCAAAGCCGAGCATCAAAGGCCAGGTGGCCTAACCCAAGACAAAGAGATTCCTACTTGGAAGTGGGAGGTGATTAATATGGACTTTGTGGTTACGTTGCCCAAGACTAGAAATGGTTTTGATTCCATTTGGGTTGTGGTTGATAAAATGATGAAATTGGCTCACTTTCTACTGGTTAAGAACACATGTGGGGATGAAGAGTTGCAATGTTGTACATCCATGAGTTAGTGAGGTTACATGGGGTTCCTTTACCCATCATAATGGATCGTGGTGCACAATTCACTTCACACTTTTGGAGATCTTTTTGAAGGGGTCTTGGTACAAAAGTTCACCTTAGTACAACCTTTCACCCTCAAACGGATGGCCAAGCCTAAATAACCATTCAAACACTTGAGGATATGCTTAGGGCATGTGTCTTGGAGCTTAAGGGTAGTTGGGATTACCATCTTCCTTTGATTGAGTTTGCATACAACGATAGCTATCACTCTAGCATCGGTACGGCTCCTTTTGAGGCTCTTTGTGGGAGACGTTGTAGATCATCCGTTAGTTGATTTGAGGTTGGAGAGGTGGATTTATTAGGATCGGATCTTGTTATGGAGGCTCTTGAGAAGGTTAGGACTATTAGGTAAAGGTTGATAATAGCCCAAAGTCGTCAAAAATCCTATGCCGATGTGAGAAGAAGAGACCTTGAATTGAAAGTGGGTAACTGGGTTTATTTGAAAGTTTCTCCAATGAAAGGTGTGGTCCATTTCATGAAAAGAGGAAATTGAGTCCATGATATTTTTTGGTCCTTATGAGGTGATAAAGAGGGTTGGCAAGGTAGCTTACGAGTTAAGGTTACTTAGTGAGATGAATTTGGTTCACTTGGTGTTCCATGTCTCTATCTTGAGGAAATGTGTTGGTGATCCTAATGCTATTGTGCCTGTTGATGTTGTGGGTATTGTTGAGGATAACTTGACTTATGAGGAGTTTTCGGTTAATATTTCGGATAGGCAAATGAATAGATTGAGGAACAAGGAGGTGGCCTCAGTTAAGGTCCTTTGGAGGAACTAAGAAGTCGAAAGTGCTACTTTGGAGGCCGAAGCGGACATGCAAAAGTGGTATCCTTATATCTTCCACTCCCTCAAGACTAAGGTACTAATTCTAAGTACCATATGTGATTTAAAGTCTTATATTTCATCCCCTATGTCATTCATATGCATTCACGTTTAAGTTGGCGAAACTATGATGATTTTATACTTATGTGGAGATTTTGAAAATAATGTTGTAACTGTAATGTTGCATTCTTGTTGGGGCTGGTTTGTTTATGATCACTCCTGTCTTATACACATTCAGGGACGAATGTTCCCAAGAGGGAGGTATTGAAATAACCCCAAAAAGTACCCAAAAATGTACCTCGAAATGGCCAAAATTTTAACTTCCATATATCTCAAAATCCGTGCATGATATCAAAAATTCAACCTCATATTCTTGTTCAGTGGGTCAAAATTAGGGGTAGAAGGATCTATCCACGATTTAAGAGCAAGTATTTAGCAATTTCACTTTTTGTAATTCTTCTTATCCAGAATTAATGCGCGACAGTGCCGTGACGCGCACCTGTAGCGTACATATATTAATTTTACCTCCGCGGTAGGTCTGCATCGCAAACCAGATGCAAACCTTTGTATTTTGGTGCTAGTGAGTTTATCTCGGTCCAAGTCTTTGGGGTCTTGGACCTAAGTGTTCTCAGATGTGTTTTTAGCTATACTTAGCCTTATTTCACCCTCATATCATCCTAAACATTCCCCAATTCTCACTTGAAACTTAGCCATATTTTTCACTTCCAAATTCAAGCCCAAACCCTCATCTGGAACTAAGGTTTTCGTTCAAGGTTCTTCTTCAAGCTTAAAGTCTCCATCTTCAATCTTCATTAAATTCATCTCCAAAGCTAAGGTATGTCAGTTTCTTTCGTGGATTACTTTCACCCACATACCCAAGCCTCCTTTTCCTCAAATTGCATGATTTAAAGTTTATTTATAAATAGCTCTTGCTTATTATAAAATTCACTGCACACTATGTTAAAGCTATACAAAGTAGTGACTGTTTTGCTATGTTTTGAGCCATAAATCTTGAATCTATTGCAAAATTTGTTGAGGGGTTTTTATTTATGTTGCTTGAGGGTGTTGCAAGGTGTTGATTGATGGTTTTACAATGGATTTTCTTGCGTGATTCCATCTCTATCTTTCATGGTTTTATACTAGCATTACACACCCTCTAAGTGTTTGATAAAATATCCGGATGTGGTTTTTTGAGGAATTAAAGGTCCAAAGCATGAGATATGATACGATTGATATTACGATGATGAAAGAAATTATTATATGATGTAATATATATAAAGTGTTGCATTAGACCATGCCCGATCCGAGAGGACCAAAAGGCCAGATAACTTTGTCAATGGGTTTGTACCTTGGTTACCAAGGTGGGGGTTTGTACCTTGGTTACCAAGGTGGGGGTTTGTACTCATCAACCATGTGAGGGGTTTGTATTTTTCCACCAGGGTGATAAGGTGGAATTATCATCATCTATGTGAGGGGTTTTTACAACACCACCAGGGTGATGTGGTGAAACCATCATCAACAAACCAAGGGGTTTGTACTTTGGAAATCTAGCTTGGTCTCTTTTACACATGTGATATCCTATATGAGCATGAGTTACTTAAGCATGTTTTACTTATGAACTGGTCATACATGCCATATTGTCATATTATTCCTATTGTATATTGTTGTGCATTTTGGATTAAGATGTATATCTCTTGTTGAATTGCACCCAACATACTTAGTACATTCAAACTCAAACATACTAATGTATAATCTTGCCTACATTATATCACCATGTAGAAACTGCTGCCCAAGTTGATCATCCTCCTCCTCCACATGGCTAGATCGGTAATGCCTCAAGCTTGTTAGTGAGTCCTCCACTTTGGGAACTTTAGTCTATGTTGCTCTTTTTATGTATTAAGACATTCTTCCTTATGTTCTATTTTGACTACTAGGGTGAGCCCGGTTGCTTTATCTTGGGCCCCGCTCTTATCTATGTATTAGAAGTCTTTGTTGGACATGTTATGTATCAATGCTAAGAGCCTCGATTTTTTTGTTCTTGATGTCTATGATATGAAAGTGTTTCCCTTAGCCCGATGGTCCCACTTTATTTTCTCTTGATGCTTGTTTTATTGCTTCCGCGACAAAGGATGTGTAATAATGTTTTAAGAGGCTTTCTTGGACTTCCTTTGGGATCCCCTTGCACCTTATCACATCTAGGCCCTATGCATGGGTCGTGATAGTATTATCTGCAAGCATTGGCTAGATGTGTGATCTAACAACCACCCACAAAAATTTGATAGGATAACTGAGAGAATCCTTCACGATAGGCTTCGAGTGAGTGGCTACCCATGCGAGCTCCAGACTCTGCTTAGCAATCAAACCGGCCACCTGTCTCATCAAGCTGGATTGGCAGTTTGCATCCCTCATATGGCTCAAGTCCCTAATCTACCCCACTCTATGGTAGAACTCTCCTATGGATCTAGGAGCAGGGTATTCGGGCCCAAATAGCATGCGGTGGATAGTGTTCTCCAAGATATCCACCTGTCGGCCCCTCACTCTTATCCATGTTTGTCAGGACTGAGTGAGGGGCTTCTTCCCCTTGGTAAGAATGCTCTAAATTGTGGATATAGATGATGCCTAGAACTCCCTCACCATGGTCGGTGATTACCTCCCTAATGATTTGGTCAGTCACTGGAGCCCATATCATATAATAGTGTCGTGGAGATCGGGCTGGTTTTCCCCACCCTATAGTCTACATATCCTGTGTATATATATCTCTCATGACTGCGACACATCACCGACTAGTAAGAACATCTAGGGTGATGGTGAACCTCGCAGTGTGGTAGAGGACTTTATCTCCGACATGTCGCCAGAGCCTGACTCTGAACTAGACTCCTCTCTGGACAGAGTTATCTGCGTGGAACTGCTCTTATTATGGTCTCCCTCATTAGACTAGGGAGTACGAATAACAAGATCCTGGGTCTACCCAAGTCTGGTGGCAGCCCGAGTCTGTGGTCTGTCGACATCCGGGCCAGGTCGGATGTTAAGCTCCTCAAGTGATACACTCAGTGTGGGGGTCTGCTCCTCCCTGAGGGCTCATCTTTAAGGCTCCTCTACATAGCCTTAATTTGCTCATGTCTTGCTTTCGGGGCCGTAGTACCTGAAACATAAATATATACGCACCTAGGTTAGCCCTAGAAATCAGAAAATGAAATGCAAAAACATATCACTTAGTCTAAGAAGAGTATACGAAAGCACCTCCATGGGCCTTAATGGAAATACGAGTAATAGAAGGCCCTCGTAAACTAGTGTTCACAATTTTTTATTTATTGGAATGATATCTATGAGACTAGGCACGACTCATAGATGGTTCTACGAGTTGTAGACTGAGACATAAATGATTCCGGTGTCTAAATCTTTTGTAGGCAGAGATCCACGAGACCTTTCTTACAGTCATAAACATTTTATGACTCATAGAAAATGGGTACTCAGAAACTTCAGGCTTCTGGAATCTCATACGAGGACGAATTACAACTCGTGGAATGTTCCACGGGTCGTAGAAGACCCTCGTAAGCCAGAAAACTTTGTCACCTAAGTTTCCAAGCCCATCAAAATAGACACCATATGACTTTCTCAACCTATTCAACTAGTATTGAAGCAATACACCCTCCCAAATGATTCATACCACAACAACCAATACCACAGCATCATAATTAACACAAATACCGCATCAAAAATTATTAAACATGCTTTCCCAACCCTTCAGACCCCATATGAATGAACTAACATCAAAAACCCTAACCCGTGCCATCACTCACTGAATTTCATACACATAATTAATTTATTTCAAATTCTCAGTGATTGTACAAGTGCCAAAATATCATTCAAACATATAACAAGGTAACTACACCAAATTCTGATCTAAACACTTATTCCAGCATGGACAACCATAGTTTAATTATCAAACATGTCCATTTTCACACATAGGTTTGTGTCTAAATTAACCATACCTGACAAAAAATTTCAACCTAACCATACAATTTTTGGTAAATCAATGGTGCTTAAACAATCGAAACATACCAAATTGAGTGATTAGGTTATGGGATTTGAAGGACGAAATAAGACACTGACAACCCTAGGTTGCCTAAAAAGTTTGCCAGAAAGTAGTGGTGGTGTTGTCGTCGGTGGTTGGAAAAATTTAGGGTGGGGTTTGACTAGGTAGATTTGTAACTAAGGCAAGAATTGGGGTCCAAATAGTTGGATCCCAATATTTATAGTTTGACTGATTTAGTCAAAACTGATAGGCTTGGACTCTAGGAAACACGATTACGAGCCATAGAATGTTTCACGACCCGTCAATCATAGTTTTGTAGAACATCTAAACCTTAGTTTTGAGGATCGGGTTTCACGGACTAGTCCACAAGTTGTAAACTGAAGTACGACTCATAGAGTTGGTCATACAGACCCCAACACTTAGTCAAAATCTCAAAAAATTTATCTAGGGTCCACAAGCCCCATTAAAGACTTGTAGTTGTTTATATGGGTTGTAACGTTAGCTCGTGGACTGGAGTGCATAACTTTTTCCTCACTGGAAGTGTCTACGAGATGGTCCATGGGTCGTATAGTGATGTGCAACCCATAGAACCAGTTGTGGAGGCACTTATTGATGCCTTTTCAGCCAAGAATGGCTGACTTAGCCATGTACATGCACATTATTCACAGAACACATTGTTACCCTATATTCAACTAGCTCAATGTCCAAAACGACAACCAAAATTTGAAGAAGAAAACTACCTTTAAGTCTAGAAACTAAAAATAAAGCTACTACTAGAGTTATTACATCAAAAATCCTTAGGTTACCTCCCAAGTAGCGCCTGATTTATTAGCGTGGCATGATATGGACAACTTGGTTACTCAAACTTCACCAAATGCATATACCTTATTCTTTAGATCATCTGGCCTCTTCATAGACTGACAGATATTGAAGACAACTTCTTCATCGTTTAATCTAAACCTGAGTTGACCAGCTTCCATATCCACTAGTGCTCAACCAGTGGCTAGGAATGGCCTTCCCAAGATGACTGGGACGTCAAAGTCAACTTTGCAATTTAGGATCACAAAGTTTGTAGGGAATATAAACTTCTCAATCTTAATAAGCACATCATACCGTATCCCCGTAGGCTTCTTCACCATGCAGCCATCCATTAACAATTGCATGCTTGTTGGAGTAGGGTCTCCCAATCCTAGCTTTTTGAAGACTGCAAGGGATATTAGATTAATGTTGGCACCAAGATTACATAGTACCCTTGCGAACTCCATATCTCCAATGGTGCAGGGTATGGCAAAAGCACCGTGATCTTCTTGCTTTTGAACCAAGGACATCATAGCAATTGCAGTATAATGTTGAAGCTCTTAGGAGAGCTCTTGACTCGTAATGCGTTTCTTTGTAATAAGGTTTTTCATATACTTTGCATACCCTGGCATCTTCTCCTACACCTCAATGAAAGGGATGATGATGGAGAGTTGTTTTAGTATGGAGAGAAAGTGTTTGAACTTGTCTTTCTCCTTCTTTTTAATTCTTTAAGGGAAGGGAGGAGAAGGCCTAGGAATAGGATTTAGCTTCTGTGGTGCATCTGAAGCTTTACTCACCCCATCCTTGCCATGATCATCTCCGATATCCATATCTTTGACCTCAATTATCTCCTTTTGAACATTATCTTCATCTACTGGTTTGGGAGGATCAACAGTGCTTTTTCCACTACGAGTAGTAACCGCCATGTACTACCCTTCGTTCTTGGTATTCTGGACTATTTTGTTAGGTAATGTACCTCTCTGATATTGATTAAGTTGAGTTGACACTTGACCAAACCATTGCTCAAGTTGTTTTATGGCAACAGAATGAGACCGAATTTTCTGATTTATACTAAAGCTCTCATATTTCATCCCCCATAGAGTATTATCCTGTGTCTTGACTTTCTTCAACAGGCGATCAAACATCTCCTCAACTCTGGAGTGACTAACATCTATATCACAGTTGTGTGGTGGCACATATGGACTATTTTTGTAACTATCTCTGTGACCCCAATCTACATCTCTATATTGGCCCTGATTCATATTGTAGTACCCTTCGCGATTGTCTCTAAAAGCTCCATCTCGATCAAGTTCCAACCTTGGTTTCCTTGACCTTGGCACCAATAGTCCTGATTAGACCCTTGGGCGTTGGTCCAGAAACCGCCCGTCTGATCAACAATAAAACAAGTGTCCTCTTCATAGTAGGGATCAACATACATGGGTTTTCGTGAAGGCTGATAAATGACTGCATGGACTCGTTCCTGATTCCGCTTCATCATTACCTCCACACCTATACAAATTCGAGAAAGCTCTTTCATAATCTATTTAATTATTTAAGCTTGCTCAGAACCAATACTGATATCGCACAAACTTTTGGTAGATGCTCTATCTCTTTGCCCCATGCATGATTAATGTTGACCACTCTCTCTATCTATTTAGCAATCGTTGCAAATGGTTGATCTAAGAATATGTCCCCCATAATGGTATCAGTACAGGCTTGACTATTCCCTTCCAGGGTATGGTAGAAGATCTCCACCAAGGCATCATCACAAATTTTGTTGTCTGGGACACTCTTAAAGCATTTTGTGAACCGCTGCCATGCATTACTGATCAAGTCACCAGGAAGTTGCTCAATATTGTTGATTTGGTCTTTCAACTTGAGCTTCTTTGATCTCGGGAAGTACCTCCCCAAAAAGGCCCTCTGCAACTCAACCCAACTAGTGATCGGGCTCTGTGGGAGCTCAGATAGCCATAGTGCTGCATTGCCTATCAGAGATAATGGGAGGACACGAAGTCCCACAACATCCATAGACAGATTCTGTGTTCCTATTACACTCTTGTAAAAAAATGCAATGTTGTGGAGATGGCTATAAGGATCCTCTGATGGTAGGCCCACGAACAATCCACGGTTTTGCAACATCTGAAGCAACCCAATAAAAACTATGAACTTTTTATCAGCCGGTAATGGTGGCAAAACAATATCTCCAGTCACCTCCATAGCCATAGGATTTAGCCAATATTGAGTCCACTAATAAGCATTGACATTGATGTCCTATGGCTGTGGAGCAACATCCTAGAGAGAAAGTGGCTTTTAGTTGTTGGAATTATAATTCTCACTCCTGTTTAGAGCTACATTTGCCACGTTGTTGGTGTTATCTTGGACCATTCTTCTCAGTGTTCTCTGGATCTCTTGGTAGAATGGAGTCAAGGGTATGCCTGGACTTGGTGTGTTGGGCATACACTACACTTATACCCTAAAATTAAAAAAAATAAAAAACGTAAATAAGGAAAATAAGGATTAATTCCCAAATTACTTGAACAACAAGTCTAGCCGGATTCCCCAGCAATGGCGCTAAAATCTTGATATGACCCATGATACACCTCTTTTTTGAGGCTAAAGCAGCCGTTGACAAGATATCGAACCTAAGCATGGTTAGGGTTGAACCCAAAGGAATATGGTAGACTTAAAAGAATTCAATGTTGCAATTTGGGTTATTGACCTGCTTATCTACCCGAAGGGGGGGAGTTTGATAATGACAAAAGAAATTTATGCTAAACTAAAACAATTGTTTAACCAGTATGGAGAGAAACTAGGGTATTGTGTTCCCTATGATTCCCTAACTTAGTATCACCAGATTACCAAATTCAAGTGTATAACATGCAGAATGGTAAGTTAAGTTCACCAAACCCTTTGGCCTAAGTGAGAGGCAAATATCAGTATGTGATTTTGTCCATCCCCGCAGTATGCCATTACTAACTGGTACCTATTTTTAGTAAAACCTCCCTTTGACTTAGTTCGATTGATTAGACAAGAAATATCGATCAAATCTTACTAATTAATCTCTTAGACTAATTACTACCTTAGTTTAGTCAGTAACACTAGGCAAGGTTCTAATGTTTGCCACCACTAGAAAATATACAAAACAAAGAGAATTACTTAATAGATGTATGCATAGTTTTCAAGAATTATGAATTATCTAATTTTAACTAGTCAGTTTTTCATTGTTCCCACAATACTAGTTATGGAATTAACTACTCATGATTTGTATAGATGCAAGACTTCAAATTTGAATAATATAATAAAGTACTTACATAATTAAGTTAAGCACAAGAAAATCTAAGCTTCAGTGAGAATCACAAGATTGTAATTAGAAGAAGAAATTAAACTGTACAAGTGTTTCTCAACCTCTCCAATGTTTTTCTCTACTGTATTTTACTCTAAACTCACTTACTCTCTGAACTCCCCAAGAAAAGAAACCTTAAAACCTATTTATAATGTTTAAAATACAAGGCCTAAACAAAATAGGATAACTGGATGGGCACGCTTCACGAGATGCACTACGGGCTATATAGTGATTTATGGCCTGTAGTCGGGCTTTTGTACTTTGCTTCTTGAATTCAAGACTTGACTTCTATGAAACCCTTCTATGGCCCGTATCAAATTCTATGGCCAATAAGGGGTTTCGTCTAATGAAACTTCAAAAAGTCCTCCTTCTCTGGTCGTCAAGGTACGATAGTTAATCTATGACTCATAAAGTGTTCCATGACTCATCTTCATATTCGTAGACCAAACTTTAGAAATCTATATTTCACTGGTGTTTCCACTCGAAACCTCCTTCACGGCCCGTAGAATACTCTACGGCCTGTAAAGGGTCTCGTGGATCCTCAAAATCAGCAATTTCAGCATATATTGCGCAAAATTAGTGTCAACTATGAATCCTACAAAACAATCACAAAACGCATCAAACCTACTAACATCGCATTAAAAACACATAAAATTCCAAGTTTTAAGCATCAAACATGCTGCATTTTGACAATACGTCACTAATATTGGCTACCAATGCACCAAGATGACCATGATTATGCACAAGCTTGCAACAAGTTCCATAGAGAAGGTGGTGTTTCCCGAAGATGAGCTCTTTAAACCCCATTATGGCGATTGAGTTATTTGATGTTTAGGGCATAGACTTTATGGGGATGTTCATCTGTTCTTATGGGAAAATTATAGTTTGGTTGTTGTAGATTGGCTCAAAATGGGTGGAAGTAGTGATGCTTCCATTAATGAAGGTAAAAGTGTCACTACGTACCTCAAGAGAAATATCTTCTCTTAGATTGGAACTCCTCAAGTGATCATTAGTGATGGATATTCCTATTTTTGCAATAGGTTATTTAAGGCTTTACTTGAGAAGTATAGGGTGAAGCATAGAGTGGAAATTCCTTACAATCCACGAATGAGTTGGCAAGTTGAGCTATTTAATAGGGAGGTTAAATAGATTTTATCTAAGACTATGAATACAAACTAGGCAGATTGGTGGTGAAGGCTTGATGATGCATTCTGGGCATACTGAAAAATATCAAGGCTCCCATAGGTTTCTCTCCTTACCAACATGTCTTTGGTAAAGCTTCTCACTTACTTTTAGAGCTTGAGCACAAGGCAATGTGGGCACTCAAAAAGCTAAATCTGAATAGAAGTGATGCAGCTAACTCAAGACTCAAGAAACTCGACAAACATGATGAGTTTCGTTTGAGAGCATATGAGAGCTCAATCCGGTACAAGCAAGGAACGGAACTGTAGCATGATCATCATATTGAGCATCACTAGTTCACACCAAGATACTTGATTTTATTATTTAATTCGAGGTTGAAGTTGTTTCCCTGAAAATTGAAGCCCAAATGATTGGGTCCGTTCAAAGATACACATGTTTTTTACCATAGGGTTGTTGAGTTAGAGGAAAAATGGCACAAGGTTCAAGATAAATGGCTAAAAGATCATAAATACTTTGGTAACACTGATGAAGTGCAGGCAGTGGAAGTGTTGACACTTGGTGCAGTCTCAGTAACGAAGTAGTCTAAGTTGTGTTGTGACAATAAATCAGGTGCTACTTGGGAGGCAACCCAAGATATTAGCTGTAATTTTTATGTACTAGTGTTAGTTTTTGTTTTGGACTCATAAGTAGTTTAATTTTAATGTTTTGGTTGTAAATTTTGATGTACAAACTTGATATTTATAGGGTAATAGTTTATTTTGTTGAGAATATGAATGAACAGGGTTAAGGCACCAAACCAGTGTAAAAAGAGAGAAAAGTTGGTTTTTTAAGTTAGTGTATGTGTAGTGGTTCAAACCACGACCCATGGAACTGCTTGTAGATACATTTCTAGTAAGAAGTAATTTATGCACTTTAGTCTATTAGCCAACTTTACGATCAGTAGAAAAGACTAGGGGTCGTGAATGGGGTACATGGATCCCAGATAAGTTTCTGAAAGTTTTTCTAAATGTTAGGGGTATCCATGAACTCCACCTATGAGCCTATAACATTCTATGACTCGTGGTTGGTGTCGTGAAAGCCAAGTTCTTAAAAGTATGGTTTTGAAACCACAAAACAAAGTCTTGTGGGATGTAGAAAAAGATACAACCCATAATCAGCTTTTCCTGAGATCAAATTCCAACTTTTACCTGACCTTGTAAATTGAATAAATAGGGGTGATTAAAATTACCCCTCACTTTTCTCAAACTTTGCTCACAAATCCTTCCCCTTTCTTGTTCTCTACGATCAACCTCGACCCCTTTCCCCTATCCGCCCTCAAATTTTCTAGAAAGTTTAAGCCAAATACCAGCTAGGTTGGAACTTTTCCGCCAAGCCTAGGCTTACACTCACTTTAATTTTTTACCATTTTCCTAGCCTCTCACTCAATATTCCGATATGTATTCCTATTGTAATTTTCTTATCTGTCAAAATTTGATTTATTTGTTTGGGAAACTAGTGAGGATCAGTCTATTGATTTTCTTGCCTTAAACATTAGTATAGACTAAAAATTGAGTAAATTGAGTGCTTATCGTTGTTTAATTGCCAATATTAGCCTTGAAATTGTTGTTAATGCATATAGCCATCCCTAGTTGATGATAATCCCTGTGTAGTCACTGATGGTATGAGTTATAGTGAATTACCTTGTGAAAATAGTGATGAAGGTGCATGTAGTATATGAGAATAGGTATTATGATGAGTGGGGGTGATGAAAAATGTCCTAGGTAGTTATCAAACTTTTTATGATCTATGTGGCCCACGAGGCTTCAATTTAATTGGTTAGTGGAGGGAATAAATTTTTATGTTTTTGGACTGAATTGGAAAATATGGGTTAGATTGGTAACTTCACTATGACATGGATTTGGAATGTATAACTTGTTGAGATATTTCTAGTAGTTTTGAGACTGTGTTTGACTTACCATTGACTTCAATGCTAATGAATTTTTGTACCCTATTGTGTTTTCTCAGTCTTTATGCATGAGTGAATCTTTTTATTTTTTTATTTTTCATTGATTGGGAATTAGCTGAAATTTCAGTTGTCTGATATATGTAATGGGATGGAATGGTTGACTCAGGAATGTCAGTTGCTGTTTTTCAAAATTACAAGGATCTTCTATGGCTTGTATTTTTATCCACGGACTGTAGATGACCCTCATAAGTAAGGATCAGCAACTTTGCAGTTCCAAAAGTTAATAGGACGAACCTGTTTATGAGTCATAGTTCAAGCTATGGCTCGTAAAAATTATTTGTACTTCTCATCACCTGCAGTATTGATTTTTGACTTTATACTTACGACCCAGTATATGACTGGTAATTTATTTTACGGGTTTATGACTAGGTTCATAAGTGCATTTCTCGTAGCTAGAATTACTATGTATTTCTACAAAGGCCTTCTACAACCCATAGTTGAGCCTTCGTAGTTTCTTCCGTGCTTGTTTTTGAGTAGTTTTTGTTTTTCTTTTTTTTCACTCTTTGGGACTCATGTTTATTTCTCTTACGTGTTTTCGAGTACCATGGCCCGCCGTCCAAAGCATGAGGAGATAAAGGCTATAGACTCCATAACAAGCCCATAGACTTTGAGGCCAGTGGTTCTATTGAGGAGCTCAACATCCATCCAGATGAGGGTGCTGAGCAATAATACACTAGGGAAGCACCTAGATAATAGGTTCTTGCCCAACCACAAAATACTACACCGCAGCCTCCCCAGTATGAAGAGGGAGACTCACAACAAAGCAGTTCTAATCAAATGACAAACTTAAAAAGGTATCCTGCTCTGGCTACCGAGATAGAGATGGCTCCGAGTCAGATGGGACATTAGGATTAGAGTATGTAGAGTTGAACAGGTCCACCCTAACACTACTTCATGCATCCGAACTAATAAGTTGCTATAGTATAAAGGGCATGCAGGAGATATACCGAGTGGATGTCCAGCAGGATTGATAGAGGCTGGCAGACATGGACTATTTTTGAGGGGCCGAGGATAGTCACTTCTAGGCATGATAGTGCACCTATGCTTTGTGACACCATGGCCTAGTATAGCCTAGATTAGTTAACAACACCGTCGAGGACGTATTCCCTATTATTGGTTCGTGAATGCTTTGCTTCATATGTTGCTACTATCACCGAGGCATTGTCGAAGAAGGAGAAGCCCCTTTCATAGCCCAGATTGACCTAAACGATGGTGCACGAAGTTCCAATAGACATATTATAGGCCACCATCCACAAGTTCTTATTTCGTCATACCTAGTAGGCCCCCATGATGATAGCAGAGTTCAAGTATAGATTGGGGCAGGCACGGGGTAGAGTATTGATGAAAGACATTGCCTGAAAGGCCACTTTAATATGATGGATTTCCAACTATATAGCTGAGTGGGGCTAGGATGATGACTAGGTATCTACTTCTGCATCTACTGTAAAGGCCTTGCTTAACTTTGCAAGTTTAATTTTGTGGATTGTTGTGCATATGCCGATCTAGCCGACCTAAGTTGATAATACCATGACAACAGATCCCACTATTCTAGTTACCAACATCATTGCCAAATCATAGATTGACTTCGCTCGATGTATAGCTAAGGAGATACATGAGCGCGCCTTGTAGAGGTCCACTTCGATTCCATTCCCCTGTTTGATTCATCGACTATATATAGAGGTGTCGTCGGAGATCTTGCCCAATGCGGATGTGATGATAGAGGTGTAGAGGACTCAGGATGCCAGCCTACTCAAGTCCAATGAGAATCTAGTGGTGATACAATAAGCACAATACACTACGTCACACTACCGGTGATGTTTTTAGAGGCTTCACACACTGACGACACTACCACCATTGCTGCTGCTGAGATCGAAAGGCCCCGACAAACTATTTTGTAGAGGGAGAAGGGGTCTACTATACCACCTCCACTATACTAATCGCGGTACCCGTATGTCCTCATATCACAGGAATGTTCTACATGTCCATAGAGTCTATTCAGGCTCTGGTGTAGAGAAAGGTTTGCATTGAGTCCTAGTTGGCTCACTTGTTGTAGTAGATTAGGCCTTAGGTTCGCAACGCCATAGCAGATTCTGAGGAGAGTGTACAGGAGAGCTTCAAGTCCGCACTTGAGGAGAGATTAGCATCATTTCATGGCTGCATAGATGCATTTGATAGGCGCATGGAGAAATGCCTCAAATCAACTCAAACTCCAGACTTCACGACTATTTAGATGGAGATCCAACTGCTCTATGAGGATAGGAGAACAACGACTCCAACACCTTTGGTGATTACTACACTAGCTATTACGATAGAAGTGAAGAATTTATTTGCTAGTGACCCCCTAGCTTGAGGTTCTAGAGAGAGGCATTGCAGTAGTTATGATGATCCTGATATTGCTAGGTGAGATATAGAGAACTTAGAGATAGAGTAGGTAGAGACTGTGAGATAAGCTTTTACTGTAGATGAATTGGCATGGCCGAAATGTGAGCAGGAGATGGTAAGGGGTGTTGGACCCTCAAGACATATCATCATGATAGCAGAGATGACCCAGCAGGTTGAGCATGGTGAGAGACACGAACTGACACTAGCCCCTAGGCACCAGGTATGTCCATTTTTTACTATTATGTTATATTTTGTTTTATTTTATTCCATTAAGGATAATACAAGTATTTTAATGTGGTGTGGGTAATTATAGGCCTAGACGAAGTCTGAGTAACCAAAGCCTGTATCTACTCCAAATTGTGAGTCCACTGGGATTTTCTTGCCTATGTTCTTTCTCTATGGACATTTACTTTCTATTGAACCGGCATGTTTAGGATATGTAAGTAGCACTGGTGGCATATTATGCTGATATCTCTGTCATATGTTGGTCTATGTTGAAAAATGATACCCCTCTATTGTTTAGATTGATGATGTGTTGATAAGTACTCTGATGACAATCATGGTGGATCATAAGTTCACAGTGTTTGTTCTGATAATATACAGCTAATTGTAATAAAAAATTATGATGTAAAAGTCTGTATTGACAATGTATTCAGTGCGAAGTGTCAGTGAGAGTTATTTCATATTTCTTATGTTGTTCTTCAATCTAGTTGCCCTGTTATTCTCACTAATACTTAGGTAAGTTCGTTAGGAAAGAATCATAGGATATAGATCATATTGGTACACTTAGCCTTAAATAACCAACCAAATGCATTATGTATCACTTGATCCGAATGTTTGAGCCATACATGTATATTTTCTTTATCGATACCTGAGTAACAAAACCTTATGGTCTGTAATCCTAAATTTGGCCCTAGTCCATCCTTGAATATTGTGCACCTTGATGTAAGCTAAAAGTCAAAGTTGAGGGTGGTTGCAAAAAGCGGTCCTAGTTCATCAGTCAGATATTGTGTATCTCAACTTAGGCTGGCCTAATTTGAGGGTGGTTGTGTAAAGTAATCAAAACGAAATGGGGTAAAAAGTGTAGTAATACAATGAAAAAGGGAAAATATGAAGTTGGTGCTAATGTGTTATCCAAATACAACACTTTTGATGCCTAAAACATAGAATTTTGTCTGTTCCCAATGCAACATTTATGATTTTTATGTGTTTTTGTGTTTAGTTTTGCTGGAAAGCAGGTTGGCATGACTTTGGGGAAATATTTTAGAGTTTTCTGGTTTTGGTGATTTACGAGACCCTTTATGAGTCGTAGAGGTAGTTTAATGGCAAATTCCAATGAAGGGTGAGATCCGAAGTTCAAGTCCATGAGACCTCTATACGAGTCATATAGATAGGTTTCATGAAGATTGCCAGAGAGGGATGATTTAAAGCAGTTGAAGCCTATGAGTCTGAAGCACGAGCTATAAATCAGTCTACAACTCGTATAGTTAATCTGTAAAAATGAAGTCCAAGATCTCAAGAGCAAAATATGCGACCGCGATTACGACTCATAGAAGACCCAACAAGTTGTTAATTAGATGTTGTAGAACCATGCGCTATTTGCGGACGTACAATCAGAGGATCCACATAGCCACTTGCACAATGTTGCATTTGTTTGTAAGAGCATTATGGGAACACAAAATCTATCTATGGATGTTGTGCAACTTCGTGTCTTCCATTGCCTCTTACGGGCAATGCTATATTATTGCTATCTGAGATCCCATAGAGTTCAATCACTAGTTGGGTAGATTTACAAAAGGCCTTTTAGGAGAGGTACTTCCCTAGATCAAATAAGCCCAAATTGAAGGACTAGATCAACAACTTTGAACAACTTCCTAGTTATTCAATAAGTACTACTTGGGAGCAGTTTACTAAGTGTTTGAGGAGCATCCCTGACCACGAGATAGTTGATGATGCCTTGGTGGAGATCATCTACTGTGCCCTTAATGAGAATAGTCAAGCTTGTGCTGACATTATTATGGGGGGTATGTTTCTAGATCAACCATTTGCAAGGATTACAGAGCATATGGATAACGTGGCCAAGATGAATCATGCATGGGGACAACAAGATAGAACTTCAACAAAAGGTTATATGCTATGAGTGTTGGTTCAAAGCAAGCAAAAATTAATGAGGAGATTATGCAACAACTTGCTCAGCTTGGCGCAAGCATGGATGTGGTTATCAAGCAAAAGCAAGAAAGAGTAAATGCGGTAGTTCACCAACCTCCATGTGCACTCATATACGAGGATCCTTGTTTTGAGGAGGATGCTTGTTTTGTAAATGATCAGACGGGGGGTTTCCGGACTAATGCCCAAGGGTACCATCTGGACTATTGGCGCCAAGGTCAAGGAAACGAAGGTTGGACTATGGTAGAGATGGAGCTTTTAGAGACAATTGAGGTGGTTATTATGATAGGAATAGGGGTCCTGAAGCAGATTGGTGTCGAACAGGTTGTTTCAGAAATAGTCTATATGTGCCACCACATAACCATGACGCAAGCACAAAGAATTCTAGAATTGAGAAGATGTTTGATCATTTGTTAAAGAAGGCCGAGACACAAGATGAAATTCTAAAGGGCATGAAATCTGATATTTCAAGTATCAATCAAAAGATAGAGTCTCATTCTGTGGCTATTAAAAAACACGAGCAACAATTTGGTCAAGTGTCAACTCAGTTGAATCAGCTTCAGTAGGGTATATTGCCTAGCAACATAGTGCAACATCCTAAGAATGAGGGGAAATGTATGGCAGTTACTACTAGAGGTGGCAAGAGCACCATTGACCCTCCTATGCCAGTTGAGGTAGAAGATGTTCGTGAGGAGACAGTTGCAGATAAGGATGAAGTTGAAGGAGATGATTGTGTCAAGGATGGGGTGAGTGAAATAGCTCAAGTGCAACAAAGGTATAAGCCCATCCCTAGGCCTCCTCCTTCTTTCCCTCAAAGACTTAAAAAGGGGGAGGAGGAAGGCACGTTCAAGCACTTTATCTCTATGCTTAAGCAACTATCCATCAATATGACTCTTATTGAGGCATTGGAGAAAATGTCGGGCTAGGCCAAGTATATGAAAGACTTGATCACCAAGAAGTGCACTATGAGTCAGGAGCTTTCTCAAGAGCTTTAACATTGCAGTGTTATCACTATGAAGTCCTTAGCTAAGAAGCATGAAGATCTAGGTGCTTTCACCTATAGTTCAAGCGCACTATGTGATTTAGGTGCTAGTAGCAATTTAGTGCCTCTTGCGGTCTATAAGAAGCTTGGTTTTGATGCCCCTACTCTAAATAACATGTGGTTGTTATTGGCGGATAGGACAGTGAATAAGCCTGTGGGGATACTCTATGATGTGTTGGTTAAAGTAGAGAAATTTATATTCCCTAGAGACTTTATGATTCTTGATTGTGAGGTAAACTTCAATGTCCCTATCATCTTGGGAAGGCTATTTCTAGCCACAAGACGAGCTCTAAGATATGGAAACTGGTCAACTCAGGTTCAGATTGAACAATGAAGAAGTTGTCTTCAACGTTCTTCTGTCCATGAAGCATCCTGACAAGCTCAAAAGTGATGTTTTGGCAATTGGTGAAGTCTAGTAACAAATTTACCTAAGTCATGTTGCGACAATAATTCAGGTGCTACTTTGGAGGCAACCCAAGGTTATTGATCTTATTGCATAGTCATAGGTTTATTTTGCAGTTTTTGGATTCATAGTTAGTTGTTTTGTTTTGGTTCGACTACTATTCTTGACATAGAGTTGGTTGCATTTTGGGTAATCATGTATTTCATGAAGAGTATGCAGGTACAAGACTAAGTTAGCAAATTTGCTGAGAAAAGCATCAGGTTCAGTTTGTATAATTGGGCATATGAGTCATACTTTACGACTTGTAACCCCATCTCATAGCGATTTCCAATGAGAAGGATAATTGTGCACTCCAATCCATAAGCCAACTTTACGACTTGTAGATCAATCTACGAGTTGTGAAAGGGGTTCGTGGATCTCAGGTAATTTTCAGATTTTTTTCCAAGTGTTTAGGGTTCTACTAGACCAAGA
>JAPFFP010044376.1:0-12471 GCA_026153255.1 Solanum medicagineum
GGGTTAGACACCCCATTATTAGCAAACCTCTTATTTGGAGCATTAGAGGACCCTTGGGCTTCGAATTGTGACCTTGTTGAAAATGATCAGTATGGAGATTGGCCAAATCGCATAGTGAAATTCACCTCTCACATTGATAAAAAGGCTTGGTGAATTTAACTTATCGTCCTAGATGCTATACACTAGAAAAGAATTAGGTTATCCAGTGATACTGAGTTGGGGAATCATGGGGAACACAATACCCTAGTTTCTCTCCATATTGATTTCTCTCTTGTGTTAGTTTAGTTTTATTTTTTGTTGATTATTACAACACCCCCCCTTGGGAAAGTAAGTTGCTTAACCACTCGAATTGCAGTCATTGAATTCTCTTGAGTTTACGTATTCCCTATGGGTTCGACCCTAACTTTTGTTAGGTTCTAATCTTGACATTGACTACTTTATCATCTAGAAACGAGGTGTAACTTGGGTGACATCAAGATTTTAGCGCCGTTAACGGGGAATGCGCCTAGACTTAGTTAATTCATAGTGATTTGAGTGTTAATCCTTATTTCCCATAATTTACATTTTGTTTTTGTTTTTGTTCTTTTTCAGGGTTAAGTGTAGTGTATGCCCTACACCCGGAGTCAAGGCAATCCCTTAACTCTACTTGACCCAGAGATCCACAAAAACGTTGAGAAGAATGGCCCAAGGTAATACCAACAACGTGGCCAATGCACCTCTGAACAGGAACAACAATGATAATGTTGAGAATTAGAGACCACCTCTTTTGAGGACATTTCTCCACAACCTCAGGATTTTAATGTCAATGCTTATTAGTGGAATCAATACAGGTTAAATCTGATGGCTATGGAGGTGACTAGAGCTATTGTGTTGCCACCACCGGCGGCTGACACAAAGTTCACAGTCTTGAGTGGGTTACTTCAGATGCTACAAAATCATGGGCTATTTGCAGGCTTACCATCGGAGGATCCTCATAGCCGTCTACACAATGTTGTATTTGTCTGCAATAGCGTGATGGGAGCACAGAATCTGTCTATGGATGCTGTGGGACTTGGTGTCTTTCTATTGTCCCTTTTAAGCAATGTCACTTTATGGCTATCTAAGCTCCCACAGAGTTCAATAACCAGTTGGGAAGACTTGCAGAAGGCTTTCTTGGAGAGGTACTTCCCTGGATCGAAGAAGTTCAGGTTGATAGACTAGATCAACAACTTCAAGCATTTCCTGGTGATCAGTATTACTTGGGAGCGGTTTACCAAATATTTGAGGAGCACCCCAGACCACAAGATAGTCGGTTATGCCTTGGTGGAGATCTTCTATCGCGCCCTTGATGAGAACAGTTAGGCTTGTGCTGACACTTTCATAGGGGGATGTTCTTGGATCAACCATTTACAAGGATCGCAGAGCATATGAAAAGAGTGGTCAAGACTAATTGTGCATGGGGGCTGAGAGACAGATCATCGACCAAACGTTCGTGCGCTGTCAGTGTTCATCTGGAGCAAGCAAGAGTCAATGAGGAAATCATGCAAAAGCTTTCCTAAATTCACACAGGTATAGAGGTGATGATGAAGCAAAACCAGGAGTGAGTGAATACAATGGCTCATCACACTACATGTGCATCCATGTATGATGAACCTTATTATGACAAGGACGCGTGTTTTATTGTTGATCGGACCGGGGGGGGGGTCTCTGGACCAACGCCCAAGGGTCCAATCAGGACTATTAGCACAAGGGAACCAGGGTCCGAACTTTAATAGAGATAGAGCTTACAAGGATAGCCACAGAGGATATTATGAGAGGAATGTGGGTTCAGAGAGAGATGTAGATTAGGGTCGTAAAGAAGGCTTTAGAAATGGTCCATATGTGCACCATATAACCGTGATGCAGATGCAAGCAGTTCTAGAATCAAGGAGATGTTTGATTGCCTGTTGAAGAGAGCTGAGACACAGGATGAGACTCTGAGGGGCATGAAATTTAAGATTTCTAGTATAAATCAGAAAATAGAGTCTCACTCTGTGGCTATCAAACAGCTCAAACAATAGTTTGGTCAAGTGTCAACTCAACTTAACCAGCATTAGAGGGGTACACTTCCTAGCAACATGGTTCAAAATCCTAAGAATGAAGTACAATGTATGGCACTTACTACATAGGGTCTCAAGAGCACCATTGATCCTAATATGCCAGTTGATGAGGAAGATGTTCGAGAGGAGATGGATACGGCTAACAATGCGGAGATAGGAGATGATCATGGCAAGGATGGGGTGAGTGAAGCTGCTGATGCGCCACAGAAGTTGAAGTCCATTCCTATGCCTCCTTCTCCCTTTTCTCAAAGACTTAAAAAGAGGGAGGAGGAAGGCAAATTCAAGCACTTTCTCTCAATGCTTAAACAACTTTCTTTCAACATCCCTCTCATTGAGGCATTGGAGAAGATGCCAGGGTATGCTAAGTACATGAAGGACCTGATCACTAAAAATTGCACAGTGACCCTAGAGCTCTCTTAAGAACTTCAGTATTGTAGTGCTTTGCTACGAGGTCCCTGGTCTAGAGGCGAGAAGATCCCGATGCTTTCACCATGCCCTGCACCATTAGAGATATGGATTTAATGAGGTCACTATATGATCTAGGTACCAGCATTAATCTGATGCTTCTTGCAGTCTACAACAAGCTTGGATTGGGAGCCTCTGCTCCGATGAGCTTGCAGCTATTGATGGCGGATTGCATGGTGAAAAAGCCTGTGGGAATACTATACAATGTACTAGTAAAATTGAAAAGTTCATATTTCCTACAGACTTTGCGATCCTAGATTGCTAAGTCGACTTCAACGTCACAATCATCTTGGTAAGACCGTTCCTAGCCATTTGGCAAGCACAAGTGGATATGGAAGCTGGTCAACTCAAGTTCAAATTGAATGACAAAGAAGTCATCTTCAATATTTGTTAGTTCATGAAGTGTCCTGATGATCTAAAGAGTGAAGACTGAGTAACCAATTTGTCGAAGTCGTGCCGCGACAATAAATCAACCGCTACTAAGGAGGTAACCTCAGATTTTTGATGTAGTAATATAGTTATAGGATTATTTTTAGCTTTTTTTTGGATTCATAGGTAGTTAGTTTCTTGTACTTTGATTATAATTTTGGATATTGGGCTGGTTGCATATAAGGTAACAGTGTGTTCTATGAAGAATGTGTAGTTACAAGACTAAGTCAGCCATTTTTAGTTGAGAAGAGCATCAGGAAGTGTCTATATGACTGGGTCTACGGATCGTAAAACACTTTAAGAATTGTTCCCCATCTCATAGAGATTTCTAGTGAGCAAAGAAATCATGCACTCCAGTCCACGAGCCAACTTTATGATCTGTAGAAAAAACTACGGGTCGTGAATGGGGCTCGTGGACCCTAGGTAAGCTTACTAAAAAAATTTTCTAAGTGTTGAGGTCTCTACCACCAACGCTATGAGTTTTAAATCACTTTATGACTCGTAGACTGGTCTGTGAAATCCAGTCCTGAAATCTAGGATTTGGATATTCTACGAAATCATGGTTTACGGGCCGTAAAATACTATGGCTCGTAATTAGGTTTTCATCTAGTCTAGGCCCATTGAACATTCAGTTGACCTGGTGAAGGTATAATTTGACCCCATTCTCAACCTAATTTATGAGAATAACTTAGTCGACCCTCCCCCTTGTGAATTCGATCACCGACAGCAACAAGACCCCATTTTTTGGCGACCTTTCTGGCAACCTGCGCTTTAGTGCCTAGTCACCTCCTTCATCTTCTTCAACTTAATCAAACATCTTGGTAAGTTTTTAATTAATTTGAAACCTTTAATTTTCCTTGTTTTGTATGATTAAATTGTAAATTGTGTTGGGAATGGTGTTTAGATATGAAATTCATATTTGATATTAATTCGTGCTATTTGAAATTAGGCTTCCCAAGTTTGAATGATTGTCTAAATCTGGAATTGGGTACTTTGGCCTTGTGTGAATATGTTAAATAGTTATTGGTGCCTATTGAGTCACCCACTATGTATGATAAGATGATTTTGTTTGTGAATTGGTAGGTGGTGATATAGGTGCGTAATCTTGTTGAAATCAATCATAAGTGGTCAAAATTGTAGGGTAAATATGCTTAATCACTTTCGATGGTGCATATGTGTTGTAGAACATGTTAGAGGTATTAGTTGTGGTGTGGAAATCATGTGGCTGTGTGTGTTTTGCTTTGATGCTGGTAGAATACTTGTTAAAAAGTCATTTGGGGTCCATTGTGATTAGCTTAGAAACTCAGGTATCTGAGTTTTCTTGTCGTGTGGCCTTTATAGACTATTGATCATTCCACGAGTTGTAATTGCCCCTCATGTAAGATTCCAGAAACTTAAAGTTTCTGAGTATCCATTGGACAAAACATTCCACGAGTTGTGGATCACTTTACGATTTGTGGATAGGTCTCATAGACCCTTGCCTGAAATAGATTCACTTATGACCCAGTCTACGACTCGTAAACAACTTTACGAGTAATACCTGGTATCATAGATTTTTCCAATTACAAAAATTATTCAAACACCTGTTTTATGAGAGTTCTTTACAGCTCGTACTACTAACTATGGCTCATAAAGAGTCTTTTGTATAACCCTTCAGCAACTTAATCCAATTATTTTTGCATTTCAATTTTTTATTAGTAGGCTAACCAATGTGCATAAATGTTCATGCTTCAGGTACTATAGCCACAAAAGCAAAACGCAATGAGATCTTAGCCCTACAGAGGAGGCTCAAAGATGAGCCTTTAGATGATGAGCAGGCCCTCACTCCGAGCGGATCAGTAGAGGACCTTGGAGTTACTCCGAACCCAGAGGCAGATAGACCACAAACTAGAGCTGTTGTTAGGGCTAGGAAGGCACAAGCTCTCGTTGTTCGTACTCTCCAACTTGATGAGGAAGGCAATGACGGGAGTGAGTATCTAGATGACTCCATCCAAAGAGGAGTCAAGCTCTGCAACAGGCTCTGAAGACAGAACGGAGACAGAGTCTTCCACACTACCTCAATCATCACCACTAGATGCTCTATGTAGCCGATGATGCATCATGGGCATGAAGGATACATATGTGGAGGGCCTATAGCTGACAGAGTGGGGCAAGCTAGCCAGCTCCATCTATAAAGAGCCTCGAGTCATCTCGGGTAGACTCGATAGTGTCCTTGGCAGCCAGGACATGATGACTCGGTATAGGCTCAAATGGCTCACACATGCACTTGGATGATACTCCCCGACCATGGTGAGGGAGTTTAATGCTTCTTATGTGGCCATCATTCAAAGAACTCTTCCTAAGGGGAAGAAGCCCCTTGCTCAACCTAGACTGATCTAGACCAGAGTGAGGGGCCGATAGGTGGATATATCGGAGGTCACCATCAGTCGGATGCTATTTGGACCATATTTCCCTGCCCCTAGATCTAATGCAGAGTTCGACTATAGGGTAGCATAGATGGGGGACTCACTTATGCTGAAAGATCCAGAGCAATGAGCTTCTTTTATGAGATGGGTCGCAGATATATTGTTGAGCAGGGTCCGAAACCTACTTGGTTCACCACTTACTCGGAGCCTATTGACAAGGCTTCTCAAATTTCCCATCAAGTTTCGATGGGATGTTGTTCGTTCATGCATCAGGCCTACACTTGTTGATAATATGTTGATAGAGCTCACAGTTTTGGTTGCCAACATCTTAGTTGGCTATGATATTGATTTGGCCTGCCTCATTGCCTTGTAGATTCATAAGGTCGTACTAAAAATGTCCACCTCCATCCCATTCCCATGTTTGATATATAGGTTCTGTGTAAAGTCAAGGGTGGAGAGTTTGTTGGACTAGCTGATTGAGGCACATCGTACATTGGGTCCCGGCCTGATCAAGGCTGAAGAGAACCCGGTGGCACTCTAGTGAGCACAACCTCCACCCATTCCTAAGATATTCACCCTATTGTCATCGCCTAAGGGTTCACAGACTGCCACTGCCACTGCTGTGTCATGCCCCAAGTCCCGTTGGGGCAGACTGGCACCCGTTACCAATAAGGCCTGGGAGAACCAACCTGTATCTATGCGCTTTCTATACACATCATAAGGGGTTTCTACATTCAACATGCCTTTAAGAAAGTAAACAGTAATAACAAGCCAAAAGGTAATGCATATGGCTAGGCCATTGGGGCCACGGTGTCTAGAGTACGAGACATGACCACACTTTAATTTACATAGTCTACAAAGCCTCTAGATAAGGAAGAGTATCTGATAAGGGTCGGGATAGGCCCCGCCTTGACTAACTATACCATACAAAAAATACAAGCTCTAGACACGAAAAGCTCCGAAGCAACCTGGAGCTTGGTAACAACAGCTGGATATCCTGTACTACTACTGGGGAGATCTACTAGCACCTGTACTTGCAGCATGAAATGCAGGTCCCCCGTAAGGGACATCAGTACGAGATAATGTATTGAATATGTAAGGCAGGAAATATTGTATATGAAGTAATAACTCAAATAAAACTACACACTGGTGTAGAATAAGAGACCACCCTTAGTTATACTGTGGAATCATGTACTTTATGTTCTTTTTATTACTTTACCTTTACTGTATAATCTGTGCACAACAAGTAATAGAAATGACCAGCTGATCAGTGGTAAATCTATATCAGGATCGGCCCTGGCTAGGCTTTTCCTTTAACCCCTTGGGCTACCCCCCGTGATAGGATTGACCCTGGCTAGGTCATTCTTCCACCCCTCAGGTTACCACCCATCAACAAGCAATATACTTTACTTTATTTGTCAATTACCTTTGAGATGATTTTTTTGGTGATCGTAATATTGGAACTGTAGGACTGTAGGTAAAATATATGACACGTAAATAATCACAAAAGATAACACCATGATGAAAGGAGTAAGTTGAGAAATAATGAGATACATAGGAGGTAGAACAACACATGAACTTTATTTAGTAGAACGAACTCGTGTATCTTGGTATCCAAGTATGCATGCAGATTTGAAGGTGAATATGTATGGAAGCATATGAACATGTTAGAGAGTTGAGACACGGTTAGTAGTTGTGTTGGAGTCGGTAAGTGCTTTTATGTGCCAAGGAGGGATCTATGTTTCATGCCAAATAAGACGAAATCAAGTAGCCTTACATACCTCATTGTATGACCTCGCTATTACCTAGAGATAACCTTCCCTTCCTCTAAATATTTATCTACAATATAGTAGATAATAAAACTAGCATTAGTAGCCAATAGATACATCTTGGCAGCCCAATCTCATAAAAAAACAACATAGGCAGCAAGCGAATAATTATAAATCCGAGCATATTCTTTCAATCTTTCCGCCCCTAATCGTATTTTCTAATACACGTTCTCATATACATATCACGTGCAACCTATTTTAGTTCCATAATAGTCACAACATCCCATAAAGCACAACATATAACAATTTTATGCAACATACAAATAGGCGGCATAACGTTACATCCCTTCGTTACATTTCGACGTCGACAATCCCGAACCTGTTTCAACTTTACCCAAACTGTCCTCAAAGCAGTCATGAAGGATGTGACGCAATAGCCTTCTATCCATCAGCCCACAAGTTCGTACTAAGAACACAATTGCGATATCCTATAAAAACTCACTTTTGCGGACTGTAAAAGTGGTGCAGCAACTTAGTTACATCACTAACAAACTATACCTTGTCAAAGACATAAGTCTAACTTCATAATTTAGCAAACCAAGAAGAGAAAAACCTCTTGAATAACAAGAAAAGTTCACAATAATCCTTAGGACACATGCTGTCCAAATTTCCAGCACAAGCATAACTAGCATATATTTCTTCGTTGTCATGGGATAAGCATAAAAAATACATGAAAATTTCCACTTACATTAGCCTTCAATATTAAGGTTTACTTCAAGAACCCTAGAGGGTTGTATTGGCTGCCTTGTGAAGTGAAGTAAAGAGAAAAAGAATAGTCTTTAGGAGGTTGAAAATTTGTTCCAAAGTGAAATGATTTAAGGGGCTGTTTTTGAGCCCTTTTAAAGGCTCTCCTTGGCCAACTTTCTCTTGAGTTTTTGACCACATTTTACTACATATTAATAAGTTGGTGAGGTAGCAGCTTGGTCCTCACACTTGAGCCTAAATAGGTCTCAAAGTTGATGGGCCTTTGCTGCCCATTTTCTTAATTATCTTTACTTAGTTTGGGCCCAACTAGTCAAGTGGGTTGTGATATACTTGGGCCCTTTTATTATTCATCTCAGGATGTAAGTATTGTTCATATACAATAGTAAAACATGGGCTAAAGTTACACTCTTAACACGTACTTTATTCATTATCGGACTTGGACAAATTCGACGTCGAGCCTCGTCTTCGTTTAGCTAGAAAATTTAAGCTAAACAAGTAGGTGACTCACATGCTAGCTTCCTAAGTCCTACAAGCATCTCACTTCTTCACCTCAGTTAAGGTCGTGATCTCCTCAATTTGACTTAAACTTATTTACACTCGACCCTTGTCAACGTTAGATATACATATCGCCCTCTAATTTGAGATTCAAGCACTTTTAAAAGTTGGCGCTAATTTTACCAAATCATATCATGTTTCATTTGCATAGTACTAGTATTGTAAGATGTAGGGTGTTACATCCTCCCCCTCTTAGGAACCTTCGTCCTCGTTTATCAGCATAATTGGATAGTTTAACCAAGTTTAAACCTTTATTTACACAAACTTTTGACAACACACTAAGTATTCAATCACACTTACCTATTAGTGTCCCAATTCTGCATATTGGAATCCCTCTTTAGCTTCATATAAGTAAGGGTATTTTGATTTCATCACGTCCTTGGTCTCCCATGTTATTTCTTCTGCTTGCTGGTTTCTCCAAAGTACTTTTACTGAAGTTATTTATTTATTTCTTAATTTCTTAACTTGATGATCTAGAATAGCAATAGGTACCTCTTCATATGTGAGATCTTCTGTAGCCTGCATGTATTCAATAGGAGTGACATGAGATGGGTCACCTATGCATTTTCGAAGCATTGAGACATGAAAAACTGGATGAACCATTAAAAGTTCTTGGGCTAGCTCTAGTTTATAAGCAACCTGCCCGAACCTTTTAATAATTTTATGTGGCCCTATGTAACGTGGGCTCAGTTTTCCTTTATTACTAAATCTCATGACCTCTTTCATTGGAGACACCTTTAAAAATACCCAATCCCCTACTGAGAATTCCAGTCTTCTCCTTCTAGAATCCGCATATGATTTATGACGACTTTGGGCTGTTTCTAGCCGCTGCTGTATTACCTTAACTTTTTCCATGGCTTGTTGTACTAGATCTGGCCCAAGCAACGTAGTTTCACCCACTTCAACCTATCCAATTGGGACCTACATTTCCTTCCACACAAAGCTTCATAAGGTGCCATCTTGATACTTGAGTGGTAGTTATTATTATAGGCAAATTCAATAAGTGGCAAATGGTCCACTCAACTACCTTTAAAATCCAATGCACAAGCTCGCAACATATCTTGAAGTATCTGAATGGTTCATTCTGCTTGACCGTCTGTTTGAGGGTGGAATGCTGTACTCAAATTCACTTGTGTCCCTAAACTCATTTTTGGAAGGACTTCCAAAACTTTGCAGTGAATTGAGCTCCTCTGTCAGATATAATAGAGATTGGGACTCCATGTAGCCTGACTATCTCTTTGAGGTATAGCTTGGCATACTCTTTAGCCATATAATCACTCCTAACTGGCAAGAAGTGTGCTGACTTTGTGAGTCTGTCAACTATTACCCATATGGAATCAAACTTCTGAAATGAGCGAGGAGCCCTGTAACAAAATCCATATTAATCATATCCCACTTCCATGTTGGAGCTCTATAGACTGCATATAACCTCTTGGATTTGGTGTTTTACTTTCACTTGTTGGTAATTTGGACATTGTGATACAAATTCTGCAAGGTCCTTTTTCATGCCTCCCCATCAAAACATTTTCTTCGGGTCATGGTACATCTTAGTTGATCCTGGATGGAAGGAATATCGGGAATGATGGGCTTCTTCCATTATCCTCTTTCTTAATCCATTAATATCAGGCACACATAATCTATTTTGACAGTATAGTACTCTATTTTATCTAAGGTCAAAGCCCTTTATCATACCCTGACTCACCTTTTCCTTAATCTATCGTAAGATAGGATCCTCGAACTATTTTCTTTCACCTCCATTACCAATGAAGACTCCGCAACATCATGCGCAACAACCCTTTCCTATGAAGTATCAAAAAGGCGAACCCCAAAACTAGCTAGTGGTTGTAGATCCTTAGCCACTCCTTGACTTACCATGGCTTGATCACCAATATTCATGATTGCCTTATGACTCAGAGCATTGGCTACCACATTTGCCTTCCCCGGACGGTATAGTATATCAATGTCATAATCCTTTATTAGCTCTAGCCATCTCAACTATCTTAAGTTTAGGTCTTTCTGCTTAAATATGTATTGCAAACTCTTATGGTCAGTATATATGTCAACGTGAACCCCATACAAATAGTGGCGCCATATTTTCAGAGCAAACACAACCGCTGCTAGCTCAAGATCATGTGTTGTGTAGTTTTCCTCATGTGGTCGTAGCTGTCTAGGTGCATAAGCAATTAGCCTACCATGTTGTGTCAGCACACACCCTAAGCCAACTCCTGAAGCGTTGCAATATACTACATACCCCTCGGTGCCTTCTGGAAGTACTAGCACAAGTGCAGAAGTCAGCTTATTTTTCAGCTCCTAGAAGCTTCCTTCACATGCATCATTCCATTGGAACATGGTTGCCTTATGTGTCAACTTTGTTAGAGGTGATGAAATAGAAAAAAAACCTTCAAAAACCCTCCTGTAATAACCTGCCAAACCTAGGAATCTCCGAACATCCGTGGGTGTCGTTGGTCTTGGCAAATCTTTCACAACCTATATCTTTTATGAATCAACCCTTATTCCCTCATCGGATACAATATGACCCAAAAATGCCACTGATTTTAGCCAAAATTCACATTTAGAAAATTTAGCATACAACTGTCAATCACGAAGAACCTGTAACACTTGTCGTAAGTGATTTGCATGGTCCTCTCTGATCTTGAATATACAAAAATTTCATCTATAAATACTATCACGAACATATCCAAGAATGGCTTAAATACCTTGTTCATCAGATGCATAAAAACTGTTGGTGCATTCGTTAGCCCAAATATTTGAAAAGTTGGTGATTCTGCCTCCTTATCCCTCACTCTAACTAAATGACATATATACCCCTTAGATATCATCTTTCTGGCCTTAAAATAAGAGATAAATTTATTCTTGGCACCCCGAAATTGCCTTCCCACTCAAGAACTGCCTCATTTGAAAAGTGGAAGTACACTCTCTTAGTTCGGCAATCTACGGTGGCATAGCAAGAAGCTAACCAATCCATACCCATTATAACATCAAATTCCACCATTTCTAGTTCAATAAGGTCATCCAATGTGTCACAGTCACAAATAGTTACTAGACAGTCATAATAAACCCTTCTAGGCCTAACAGATTCACCAGTTGGTGTAGACACTTCAAATGGTTTATTCAATAATTGGGGTGTTCTCTTAAGCTTCCCAGCAATTAGTGGGGTAATGTATGATAGTGTAGAAATTTGGTCAATTTATGCATATACATTATGTGAAAAGATGGACAATGTACCTGTGACCACATCGGTTGAAGCTTCCAAATTTTGCCGACTCCCCAGAGCATAAGTGCGATTCTGGACTCCGCTAGAGCTAGCTGCCCCTCTTACACCTCTACCACAACCCATAGGTGCTTGTTGACCCCTTCCTATTGGAAGAACTGACCATGATGATGCAACAACTGATCAAGTGGGTTGTGTTATATCACCCATACGTCTTATCGGGCAATCTCTCATCATATGCCCTGGCACACCACACTAATAACAAGCGTCTGTTCCAACACGACATATACCTAAATAACTTCTTCCACACTATTTACAAGGATGCGTAGGGGTCATTTGCTGGCCTGCTGAATATCTCGCTGTCCGAGCGCCTTGCCTTTCACTTCTTGGACCAAACTGATTTCTCCTAGACCTCTGAAGTTGTGGTGGAGCACTAGCTGCAGAGTAGGAGGATGATGGCCTAGGCAGTCTATTAGAAAATCGAGGTCTAAGCTCACCTTTTAACGGTGTAAACTACCCTATAGACCTGGCCCTCTTGGACTGCGCCCTTTCCAACTCTTGTGTCCTTCTCATTTGCCTCTAATCCTCCAATTTCTGTGCAAAAGCTTACATTCTCGCTATATCCATATCTTTGTTCAAGGAAACAATGGTACAGTCTCTGACCAGATACGTATCAAATTTATCCATATATCGATGAACTCTATCTGCCATAGTAGCAACTACATTAGGAGCATACCTGACCAGGGAATTAAATTGAAGGCTATACTCCCTCA
>JAPFFP010044377.1:0-12470 GCA_026153255.1 Solanum medicagineum
AAAGCCAATAGATAAACCTTGGCAATCCAATTACATAAGAAAACAATACACGGGCAGCAAGCGGGTTTTCATAACCCCGGCGTATTCCTTTAACCTTTCCGCTCCTTAATCATATTTTCTAAGACACATTAGCATGTATACATCATGTACAGCCTATTTTAAGTTCATAACAGTCTTACAACAGTCCACAAAGCATGAAACATCACAATTTCACACAATCTAAAAACGGACAGCATAACGTTACTTTCCTTTGCTACCTTTCGACGTCGACAACTCAAAACCTATTCCAACTCTAACCAAACTGTTCCAGCAACATTCACACACATAAACAAACCCAAAACTATCTTATAAAAATACTTATGAAGTCAAGAATCACGTGGGCTAATAGCCTTATATACAACAGTCCGCAAATTCCAATCAACACAATGCTTAAGATAACACGATAAGACGTGCTTGTTAAATGAAACCAAAATAAGGGCAGAAACCTTAGGGTGATGTTTACAACTCAAACCATGTTAATAAAATCAAGTTCTATTCATAATACAACTTAAAAACCATAGAGAAATTACCAAAACAAAAGCAAAAGGTGCAGCAATTTTCTGCACAGAATCTGTCCAACAAATTTCAGCAAGGGTAGTTAGCATCTATCTCTTGTTTTTCATGATAAAACAATAGTAAACACATGTATAAACTTACTTACAATCATATTCAAAGTATAGGGCTTGTATAAGAATGCTAGGAAAGTTGTTTAGCTGCTTTATAAGGTGAAGGAACGTTGAGAGAACCTTAGAACCAATTCTGATTTTTTTGGTGTGCAAGTTGAGAATGGATTGTGAGCTGCTTTGGGGCCCTTTATAAAGAGGTCTTTGGCTGACCTTCTATTGACTTCTTGACCAACATATACCACACAATATCAAGTAGCTTACCCACCAGCTCGGCCCTCAAAGTTGGGCCTTTTTGGAGCACCAACTTGATGGACTTGGGCTGCCCAATTTTCAGCTTTCTTGTTCACTTAGTTTGGGCCCAATTTGTTAAGTCTTTTGCATTTTCTTTGAGACCTTTTTAATATTCTCATTTGGCTGATCATATGGCCCATTTATGATACTAAAACATGGGCCAAAGTTACACTCTTAACACGGACTTTATTCGTAATCGAACCTAGACAAATTCGACGTCAAGCCTCGTCTCCATTTAACTAACCAACTTAAGCTAAGCAAGCAGGTGACTCACCTACTTGCTTACTAAGTCCTACAAGCACCTCAATTATCTTACTTCATTTAAGGCTGTAATTTCCTTAATTCAATGCAAAACATGCATACTCTCGATCCCCTTAAGCGTTAAACATACATATAGCCCATTTACACGAGATTCAAGCACTCTTAAAATTTAGCGTCAATTCATCCAAATCATGTCATGTTTCATTTTCACTGTACTAGTATTGTAAGGTGTGGGGTGTTACAGTTGCTTCCCGTGATCAAGGGCTTAGTGAAAGTCCTTCCCGATTCTTTGAATTTGGGGTAGTGGCTTTTGGTTTGACTTATGCACCGATTATCTCTATTGGCTCATGAGTAGGGTCTTTAGTCCCTACCTTGTTTTGCTTGTGGTGGTCTCTAGTGGTGGAGTATTGATTTATTCAGAGCTTGTGAATCATTTGGGAGTAGAGTTGCGAATCTTAGGGAAAGAGAAATCATATGCTAAGTATGAGAAGTGTGAATTTTTGCTGAAGGAGGTTTCCTTTCTAGGTCATATTGTGTTGGGGAATGGTATTATGGTCAATCCTATACCAACAGATTTGATTAGAAATTAGCTTAGACCTTGGGCTCCGTTCTACATTAGAAGTTACTTGGACTTAGCATGTTGCTACCGGAGATTGATAATGGGATCTCTTCTTGCTTCTCCCATGACTAAGTTGACTTAATAAAAGGCTAGGTCTTTGTGGACCAATAAGTGTGAAAAGAGTTTCCAAATCTTGAAGGATATGCTTGTCTCTACTCCTATCTTGTCTTTTCTGGAAGGGTTGGAAGGGTTTGTTATGTATTGTGATGTCCCCCAGATTGGGTTGGGTTGTGTGTTGATGCAAAATGGTTAGGTGGAAGCCTATGCTTTTAGATAATTTGAGATGTTTGAGAAGGATTATCCTATCTATGACCTTGATTCGCCGTCATGATATTTGCTTCAAAAAGTTGATGTCATTGGTTTTAGTGGGTGCATGTTGATGTGTTTACCGATTCAAGAGGCTCTAATGTGTGGTCCCCCAAAGGACCTTATCTTGAGACAAAGAAGGATGTTAGACCTTCTTAAGGATTATGATGTGAGTGTGCATTACCATCCCGGTAAGACTAATGTTGTGGTCGGTGCTTCTAGTGGGGTGTCCATAGGTATCCTAGTTCATACTGAAGGTGTTATCAAAAGGGTGACCGGGGAGGTACACCGGTTGCACTCAAAGTTGTCACAGAATGGGATGCTAGAGTGAGGGTTCGGTTGGACGAGATAGATAATTGTGGTATTGTGGTTGTTGATGGTTCAAAATCTTCCTTGGTTGATGGGGTAAAAGCAAGCAAGATCTTGGTCCCTCCTTGTTAGATTTGGAGACTTTGGGGAGTGTTGGCATGGTGGAGGTTTTCTCCCTAGTGGGAGATGGTGCCCTTAGGTGCTAAGGTAGGTTGTGTGAGCCTAGTGTTGTTGACTTGAGGGAGAGGGATTTTGATGAGACAAATAGTAGTTATCAATCTAGCATTAGTATGGCTCCTTTTGAGACTCCATATGGTAGACATTGTATGTCCCCATTTGGGTGGCTTGAAACTAGGGAAATGGCTTTGTTGAGGAGAGGTCTTAGTGATTAAGGTGATATAAGACTCTTTGAGGTTGTGGAGTTGCGGAGGATGAGTTGACTTCTGAGAAGGTCTGGTGGAGAAGTTGTGTGGATATGAGTGAAGATTGATTAATAAGGGTGTGGTGAAGTTGAAGGTCTCTCTCGGGGAGCCAGAGCGGGCAGGAGCTATATCCGTATCTCTTGCATCCTATTTAAGCTTATGATAAAATATCAAGTCCTTTCTTCTATGATTCCATGTCTTAAGTCACAACCCTTATGTCGTTTGGCGTACATTCATGTTTATATTGACAAATTCATGGTGATTTTAACACTTAAGTTGAGATTTTTGAAAATGGTGTTTAAGTGTATCATTGCAGTCTTGTTGAGGCTGATTTCTTCATGATTAATCTTCTTATATATGTCTTTTTAACATTTGGTGACGAATGTTCCCATGGGGGAGATATTGAAACCACCCCAAAAGTGCTCGAAAATATGCCTCGAAAGTGCCCAAAATCGTAATTTCCATATATCTAAAACTTCGTGCATGATATCGAAAATTCAACATCATATTCTTGATGAAGGGGTTAAATTGAGTGGGAAATGAGTTTAGCCTCAATTTTAGAGCAACTGTATCAAAATTCAAAAACGCAAAATGAGCAATTTCTAGTGAAGATTTGTGCCCCAGGCGAGGGACATCCCAGGGATGTGCCACAGTATGTTTTTGTGCTAGTTTTTTTAGTTTTGTCCAAGGCTTTTGGGTCTTGGGCCTAAGTCGTCCCATGCGTGAAAATACCTATACATAGCCATATTTCACCCTCATATTATACAAAACATTCCTCAATACTCATTCAAACACTTAGAAAAATATTTTACTCCTAAATTCAAGTCCCAAAACTCATCCGGATCTTAAGGTTCTCATTCAAGCTTCAAGTCTCCATTTCCAATCTTCTTCAAGGATCCTCTTAAGTCAAGGTATGTGGGTTTCAACCATTGGGTCCTTTCACCCATGGTGCCCAAGCTTCCATTTTATCTAATTTACATGCTTTTAACTTGACATTACATATGGGTCTATTACTATGAATTTTTCTATGAACTATGTTGGAGTTTTGTAAAAGTATGACTATTTTGGTATGTATGGAGCTATGAATCTTGTATCTAACTTGAGATTTGATGAAGGGTTTTGATGTATATTGTATGATGGTGTTACCAAGTATTGGTGGGGTGATTTACTTCTGGATTTCTTTCATGATTTCACTCTTTAATTGTATGATTTTACACTAGCATTGCACACCCACCAAGTGTTTGATAAAATATCCGGATTATGATTCTTGAGATGTTGAAGGCTTAATGCATGGCATATGAGATATATGACTTTATGATGATAAAAGTATGTTGTATATATGTTAATTTCCTGATGAACCTCAATAAATTGTGAGTTGACCGAGCCTAGCTCGGGGGGTTGTAAGCCCGGGTAACCACATCGAGGGGTTGGTACCTTGGTTGCGTAGTAGGGGGTAGTAGGCTCGTATAACCACATCGAGGGGTTGGTACCTTGGTTCCCTAGTACAGGGGTATTAGGCTCGTATAACCATATTGAGGGGTTGGTACCTCATTAACCACATCGAGGGGCTTGTACCTTGGTTGCCTAGTACGAGGGGTAGTAAGCCCGTATAACCAAATTGAGGGGTCGGTACCTCATTAACCATATCGAGGGGTTTTTTCCTTGATTGCCTATATTGATCGTCACTTGCTACACATGTATTATATTCTATACAAGAATGTTTTACTTCACACATGATACATACGTGCCATATTGTTATTATGCTATCTATTGGATATTATTATGCATTTTGCCCATGTTGACTACCTCTTGTTGTATTGCATTCTACATACTTCACATTCAAACGTACTAACGCATACTCTATGCCTACATGATGTTACTATGTAGGAATCGGAGCCCCGCTTGATCATCCTTCTCCTCCACGTGGCTAGTATATTGTGTCTCAAGATAGTTGGTGAGTCCTCCATTTTAGGACGATGTCTTTGATCCTATGTTGTGTTTTGAGACTCTTATCTTAAATGTATGTTTATGACTAAGAGGGGTGAGCCCGGTTGCTTGTCTTGGTCCCTCGCTTCTATCTATGTAGTAGAGGTGTTGTTGGAACCTTATGATCTAGTCATGCTATACTCTATTGAGCTTGCTATGTTCTTATGATATGAAGAATGGACCTTAGTGCATTATTCCCTTTTCACTACCCTTGTTGTTGTATTTAATGCTTCTGCGACCAAGGATGTGTAATAATATATCAAGAGGCTTGATTGGGGTTCCGTCCGGCTCCCCATTCGCCGTGTCACTCTAGGCTCTAAGCTTAGGTCGTGACATAGCCCAGTGGATTCAAATTAAATTAAGGAAAACTTAAGGGACTTGCTTGAATAGAGTTCATAAGGCCTAGTGTGTCTCCATGGTATGCTCCCGTGTTGTTTGTATGGATCAAGGATAGTTCATTTCGGATGTGTGCGGATTATCAGTAAATGAACAAAGTGACTATTAAAGAGAAATCTACTTCGAAGGATTGATGACCTTTTTGACCAACTACAAAGCGCAAGCTATTTCTCAAAGATTGACCTTTATTCCAAATATCACCAATTGAGGATGACAAAGGATGATAGATGGCATTTAGAACTTAGTAAAGTCATCTTGAATTCTTTGTTATGTAATTTCGACTAACAAATTCCCCTGCTAATATAATGTAATTTTGACTAACAAATTCCCCTGCTAATATAATGGACTGGATTAAGAGGTTCTTCCAGTCATACTTGAATATGTTCGTAGTTGATATATTGGTCTATTCACGAGATGCAAAGGAGCACGAGGATCATTTGCAAATTGTATTGCAAACATTGGGAGATAGGAAACTTTTTTGCAAAGTTTAGCAAGCGCGAATTTTGGATAAGGGAGGTGGCTTTTCTTGGCCACATCATTTTGGGTTATGGCATTAGAGTTGATCCATAGAAGACGGAGGCTGTGAAGAATTAGCCTAGACCTTTGTATCCATCTGACATTATGAACTTTTTAGGTTGTGATAGATATTATAGAATATTTGTTAAAGGGTTTTCTTCCGCTGCCTCTCCTTTGATGAAGTTGACCTAAAAGAACGAGAAATTTCAATAGTTTGATGAATGCAAGAAACAGTTCCGAATGTTAAAGAATCACCTTAGTTCAACCCTTATTTTGACATTGCCCGAAGGTTTGGGTTATTTTGTTGTTTATTGTGATGCGTCACATTTAAGCTTGGGTTGCGTGTTTATGCAACATGGGAAGGTCATTGCCTATGGTTCGAGGCAATTTAAGGTGCACGATGAAACTACCTGACCCATGACCTTGAGTTATTTGCCATTGTATTTGCATTGATGATCTTGTGGCATTATCTTTATAGGGTCCATGTTTATATATTCACTGACCCCAAGAGCTTATAATATGCATTTATCCAAAAGAATTAGCAAAAGAGGTGGTTGGAGCTTTTAAAGGACTATGATATGAGTGTGATGTATCACCCAATAAAGCAATTGTTGTGGCTGATGCATTGAGTGGAGTGTCGATGGGCAGTGTTGCACATGTTTAGAATGGAAAGAATGTGCTAGTCGAAGAAGTGCACAGTTTGGATCATTTGAATGTGAGGTGAATGACTTAAATAATGGTGGTGAACTTGTACAAAATGGGAAGGAATCATCTTTTATAGTGATGTCAAAGCAAAGCAAGATATGGAACCTACATTGGTTTAACCGAAGAAGTTAATGGTTGACAAAAAGATTAAAGTCTTCTCATAAGGGGAAGATTGAGTGCTTCATTACCAACTGCGGTTGTGTGTGCCTAATGTTAATGGACTAAGGGAAAAGATACTTGGTGAGGCTCATAATTAAATGTATTCTATTCATCTGAGATCCACCAAATTACAGAGAGACATGAGAGAGGTGTATTGGTAGAATGACACGAAGAAAGACATATAATGATGTGTAATAGGGTGTGAAAATTGTCTTTAAGTAAAGCTGGAACATAAAGACTGAGTAGTTTAGCCCAATACATTGACACACCTACCTGGAAATGGGAGGAAGTGAATATGGATTTTAAAATAGGTTTACCAAAGACTAGGATGTAATTTCATTCTATATAGTTGGTTGTTGATAGAATGATGAAACTAACCTACTTTCTTTCCAATAAAGACTTCTTATGATGCCGAAGATTATGCTATGGGCCAAATCCAAGAGTCAGAAGGTTGCATGGGGTACCTTTTCCCATAATATCAGATCGTGGTGCTCAATTTACATCTTATTTTTAGAGGTCTTTCCAAAAAGGCCTTGATACAGAGGTGAAGACTACATTTCGTACTCAAACGAATGGGCAAGCCAAAAGAACAATCAAAATGTTAGAAGACATGTTGAGGGCATGTGTGCTTGATTACAAAGGTGGTTGGTATGCTCACCTACCCCTCATTGCATTTTCTTATAACAATAGTTTTCACTCAAGTATTGAGATGGCACCATTTGAGTACTTATATTAAAGACGGTGTAGGTCATCGATGGGATGGTTCAAAGTTAGGGAGATGTCTTTGATTGGGATAAATTTGGTGCTTGACACTATGGAGAAAGTGAAGGTCATTGGGAAAGGTTGAAGGCTTCCGAAAGCCACCAAACGTCATATACCAATGTTAGCTAAAGGGATCTCAAGTTTGAAGAAGGCAATTTGGTGTATTTGAAGGTTTCACCTATGAAAAGTGTAATGCATTTCCGACAAAAGCGTAAATTGAGTCTTACATATATAGGACCTGACAAGGTTGTGAAACAAATTGGGATGATGGCTTATAAGTTAGATTTGCATATGGAGTTAGTTATGGTTCACCCGATGTTTCGTGTTCCAATGTTGAGAAAAAATTCATGCGTGATCCTAATTCTATTGTTCCATTGAACGATGTGACTATTGAAGAGGATTTGACCAATGAAGAAGTACTTATTGAAATTTTTGACTAGCAAGTGAATAGATTGAGAAATAAGGAAGTTGCATTCATCAAAGTGTTGTGGAGAAACCAACAAGCTAAGAGTGCTACTTCAGAAATCGAGGTAGGTGCTACTTCAGAAATCGAGGCAGACATGATGAAATGATATCCTTACCTCTTTCCTTCTATTCAAGCCTAAGGTACCTAAATATGATCTATTCCTCCAAATTCTCACAAATATGTGTTTCCTTGTCATTTTGCATGTATGCATGATCATGAAGCTATTTTTGAATGATACTTGATGAATAAGTTTGATGATTTTATGACAATGATATTTATGTTGAATTTTTGCATTCACGTTGGGTTGATGGTTATGCTTCTACTTCACTCAAACCTTATTTTATCTCATTTCAGGACGAATGATCCTAAGAGGGAGATATTGTAATATCCCACATGTTGAAAAGCCTGGAAAATGGAAAAGTTGTTAAAGTTTTAAGACTGACTGGTGTTATGAGCTAATCCATAGCTCTTGGACTAGACTACTAGTCGTAGAAAGGTATCGTGGTTAGGGTCAAGAACTTAGGTGAAAAGGTTTGGTTATTAGAAGTCATAACTCTAGGGACAGTATGGGTCGTACTCCTTTATATGACTCATAGTTTGAGTCATTAATGGGACCGTGAGAGAGGATAAGTTTTCCATGTCTAAGAGAGATCTACAAAAGGATTCTATGGTTTGTAGATAGAACTATGGACCATTTATGGGTTTCGTGGTTCATAAGTATAATTTCTAGTAGCTAATTTTTTATATCCATGCAATGCATGAGCAAGAGTTAAATTCGTAAAATGGGTTTGTGGACGGGTCTAGTAGTTTTTAAATGAGAACTTGTTTTTCATTCTAATTTGCTTAACTCCTAATCTGCATTGTTTTGAATTTTCAAACTAATTTAATCGACTCAATCCTTATAAAACCTATCTATACGTCATTCTGATTCATTCACTCTCAAAATCCTCTCCCAAATTTCAAATTTCTATCTCTAAGCAAGGAACTCTGTTGGACCTAGGGTTTCAAGCTTTTCTAAGGATTTCATCATCTGTTTATCCTAATGTCTAAAGCTTCTCACTAGAGTTATGTACTGCTTTATTTATGAACTAGAATCATCCATGAAGCCCAACTCAATTCCTTTTTTTTCTACAAGTTTGAGCATGGATTTTTATAGGTTTTTATGATGACACTCCAAATGGTTGGATTATGATTATTGTATGAATATTATACCTATTTATGCAAGAATTAAAAAGAAATACATGATTTCTATCATTTCCAAGTGAATAAGTATTGCAAGTATATGATGGTTAGGGCTTGTCGAATTGATGTAGGTTCCTTTATTTATGAAACAAATTAGTTTTAATTGCATGATTCCTATATGATATTTTTCTAATTGTATGATTTTAACTCAATTGCTCATGAGTTCTCACATCGCCCTAATTTCCTATGACAAAGTTATGATTTTTCATGAATATGATTCTAGTATTAAAAGTATATTTTAATGATGATATGGGTGACTTAAGACCCTAATATTGATAAAATGATTATATGATGGGAAGTATACCTACATTATGTGAAATTCACGTAGATAGACTATTATTATGACATGAAATATGTAAATGATGTTGTGATGCCTATTGTAGAAAGATATGAAAGTGTAATTTTTGATAACAATATGAATTATGTTGAAATCTATGTATATGCATGACTATGTATTTCGTGGGATTTGACTTAGTGATGATGGTCACACTCCAATAAGAAAGTGGTTACAATCAATAATTAACCAAACCGAGGTTAGGGTAGAATCCACGGGGAATACAGGGCTTGACGATAAGATTTCACTACTAATCATTCCTAGTATCTATAACTACTCTAGATAGGGGGAGGGTTATTGTGATTCAAAGATAACTTAAAATGAACACTAATTAAAATTCAAAAAATCACTCAATTTGGGGGCAACTTGGGAATTGTGTTCCCCATGGCTCGTTGACTCAATTACCCTAGGTAACATAACTTTGATCGGTGAATTACATGCAGGATGGTAACTTATGTTCTTCCAGCCCTCTTGTGAAGGTGAAGGTCAAATTTCACCGTGGCACTTGATCGGCCACCATAGTGTGACAACTAATCATTACCTATTGTCCCAGTCAACCTCCCCTTTGTCAGGTTTGGTCGATTAGACGGGAAAACATCAACCGAATCCTATCATCTACTTTCCTTTTCCTATGTGTCACTACCTTGGTTGGGATCATGATAGCAGGTAAGGTTTGGTGTTGGCCACCACCAAATAACATTAATCAAAAAGGGAAATAAACAATACATGCAAAACCCCAATCATAGACATGCACAAAACCTAGGTCATCTCAAGTCAACTACCCATGGTTCCAACAACCCTAAGTTGTGGGTCTATAGCTACTCATGCCTAAGATAAAACACACTAAAATGCACATAATAGACATAGTTGAGAGTTTCACCAATAACAATGGAGAAGATAAGCACCACAAATTGCAAACTTACAAGCTTGATTGTTCAACAATGAGTACAAAGCAAGATTTGCAATCCCCAAAATGGGTTTCGCAAAGAGAACAATAATCTACTCTAAAAATCTAAGAAAAGCATCAAAATGTAATGGAGAAATGTCTACTATTCGAACTCTCCTACAAAAAAAAACCGACGTTAAACTATTTATAGTATTTACCAAACAACCCTAGGAATTATGCAGAAAAGACAGCTGACAACTGATAAATTTTTACAGTTACGACTTGTAGGTTGGCCTATGAGTCGTAAAGGGGTCTTATATCAGGTTCTTGGCATCTTGGACTAAACTAGTATGACCCATAGGTACGATTTGTTACTCTAGCTACGACTCGTAGGTTGGTCTCGTAGTCTTGGTCTTCAGTTTTTAGTCCAACATTTTGGCTCCTAATTCTTGCTACAAGTCCACCTATACGAGTTTTAGAGTCTCATACGACTCGTAGGATGGGCTTATAGGGGTGAGCCTCACTTGGAAGATTTCTAATTTTTGGTCTTTAATTCCTGCTACGACACAACCTACGACTCGTAGCATGAGCTACAACTCGTAGGAGGGCTCATATGGCCTATGCTTCAGCAAAATCTGCAAATTTTCTTCAAAATCATGCCAAACTAACTTTTTTGCAAGATTAACACAAAAAAAGATCAAAACACTAAAAAATTGCTTTAAAAACTCATAAAATCCCTTGTTTTAGGCACCGAATGTGCTATAATTTGACAGCACATCAACACTCTCAACTTAGAATTGTTGCTTGTCCTCAAGCGACGACTCAATCTACGCAGACAAAGAGAAATCCATAACAACTATATTAATGGCATATACAATAGCTTATTTGGTTCAGGTGCCTAGCTACTATTTTCAAAACAGGGTTGCCACGTTATTGAGCAAACTAGAACATTACGAAAGACCTGACAATCCAACTTTGACAAGATAAGGAGCATTAACCATCCACAATCACCGATATAGTCATATTAGTCAATTAATGCAAATGCTCTAACTAAAAATAAGTCCCTTATATTAACTCAAGAACATTCAGAAAGCAGGGACTGAGGAAACATTCTCACTCTCATAATTGAAATTCATGTACAATGACTAACACTATAAGTTTTCCCTTATACTCATTTTCCTGGCTTTGTGATAAAGTGGAGTTGGATCACTTTACAACTTATAGGCTTGTAACATCAATTCAGGGTGCTTTGGCGAGGTATTTTAGGCAAATAATGACTAAAGCTATCCTTGAATCATGTTTACCAACACTTTTTGCTTTCATAATCCACCACTTTTTAAACCAATCCACCCTTATTCTCCTATTTTGAACTTTTTTCGAGTGTTTTCTTTCTCTTTTCAGCTGAGCCTTGATTTCAAACTCATTTTTGCTACTTTTTTCTCAACTCAAGGCCCTTTTGTTTTCTTTTTCTTCACTCGATTCATGTTTTTTTGTCATTTCTTTCTTGATTTCCCAACTAACCACCTTATTGTTATTACTCTGCCACAATACGGGCCACTCTCAACTTAGGCTTTTAGCCTCAGGTGAAGTACAAAATATTTATGCCTCGAACGAGGGCCACTAACTGGAGCCACCCTCAACTTAGGCTTTTGGCCTCAATCAAGGTTCACATGTTCAAGGATAGACCAGGCCAATATCAAGGCATTTCATCAAACAAGGTTCACCTAGCAAGGTATCAAAAAAGAATGAGTGCATAATAAGCTCAAAAGTTTGGAACAAGTGATTCACTCGCTCAATTGGTGGGTTATTTAGGCTAAAAATGGTTTCACTAAAGGAACAAAGGCCTAAGATCCCTTCCATATCTACCACATCACCGAACCAACTTTTAGAGTAACAAGGCAAGTTCTCAGTCCATACAAGATGCACAAATGCAACAAAATAAGTTCACAACACACATGAAATCTGCATCCACAATTAAGTATAGACTCGTAGGTCATGTGTTTAGTCTCAATTTACCTTGACAATATCAGAACAAAGATTGCAAGATATTGACAAATGTATGAATGCATCAATACTTACAACCTCAAAAATTTTGAGGGTACCTAATTTTTGCATCAAAAGTTTAAAGAAAATCTAAGAAATATA
>JAPFFP010044378.1:0-12468 GCA_026153255.1 Solanum medicagineum
TTAGACACCGTGGCCCCAACGGCCTAGTCATATGCAATTCCTTTTGGCTTGTCGTCATTGTTTATCTTCTTAAAGGCGTGTCGAACATAGAAATCCCTCATAGTATGTACAGGAAGCGCATAGGTACTGGTTGGTTCTCCCGAGCCTTACCGGCAATGGGTGCTAGTCCGCCCTAACGGGACTTGGGGTGTGACAGAGTCAATGCTCATAACATTACACATGACATGTCCAATAACACCTCTAATAGATAGATAAGAGTGGCGGCCAAGACAAGCAACTGGGCTCACCTCATAGTCAACATTTACATAAAGAAAGGTAGTTCTAAAACATAGTAAGAGATCATAAGAAACATCCCCAATATGAAGGACTCACCAACAAGCTTGACTGGAAGTGTACTAGCCATGTGGATGGGGATGCTTAAGTGGTCCTCCAGTTCCTAGATGGTGATATCATGTAGGCATAGAGTATGCTTTAGTACATTTGAATATCTTAGTATGTAGGATGCAATGCAATAAGTGGTAAGTACCATGATGAAAATTCATATCACAGAAAATGAATAAACATATGGCAATATGGCATTATGAATTATACTTGAAGTAAAATAATGCTTATATAGTACATAATACAAACGTAAGGAGTGATCATTCTTAATGCTATCCAAGGCCTACCACATCCTTAGAGAGTCGCATGAGGACAAACCCCTTCATGAGGTTGATGGAGTACAAACCCCCAAACAAGTTTGACGGAGTACAAACCCCTCAACAAGGTTGATGGGTACAAACCCCCAACAAGTTTGAATGGGCCTGTCACCTCCCAAGTGAGGCGATCGAGGTACAAACGACAAGGTTACCTAGGCCTACAATCTCCCGGATAAGGCTTCGTCATCCCAACACTATTGATATAATATCATATACATATATTCCTCTCATCATCATATAATTATCATATATAAACCTTCCTTTCATCATCATGAAGTCATTCAACTCATAAGACATGCATGGACCTTCAATTCCTCAAGAAACCATAATGGGACATTTTATCAAACGCTTGGCGGGTGTGTATTGCTAGTGTAAAACCATGCAATTCAAGAGTGTTATCATGCTAGAAAAACCAATGTAAAACCATCAATAGATACTTGGTAACACCCTCAAGCAATATACATCAAAAACCTTCATCAAAACTCACAATAGACCTTAGGTTGATAGCCCAAAACATAGTAACACAGTCACAACTTCATAAACCCCAACATACTGTGCACTGAATTTCATAATATATAAGACCCATGAGTAAATCAATTTTAAATCATGTGATTTTTACGAAAAGGGAGCTTGGGCATTATAGGTGAAAGGAACACATGAAAGAGACCTGCATACCTTAGCTTCGGAGAATAGCTTGATAAAGACTGCAGTTGGAGACTTAAAGCTTGAGTGAGAACCTTGAAATTCAGATGAGTTTGAGACTTGAATTCAGGAGATGAAATATTGGCTAAGTGTTTAAGTGAGTATTTGGGAATGTCTTGAATGATATGAGGGTGAAATAAGTGTAAGTATAGGTATTTTCACCCATGGGAATAGGCCCAAAACTCAAAAGTCTTGGACCGAAGTCAAAAAGTAGCAACAAAAATAATTGAGGCACGCCCTTAGTGCATTAGGGGCGCGAAAACCTAAATGCGATTTCGAAATTTTGATGCAGTTGCTCTTAAATCAAGGTTAGACCCATTTTCCACTCTATTTGACCCTCTGATCAAGAATATGAGTTTGGGTTTTTGATATCACACATGAATTTTGAGATATAAGTAAATTACTATTCTAGGAACTTTCAAGGCACATTTTTGGGCACTTTTTAGGGTCGCTTCAAGAACCTCCCTTACAATATTAAATATATAGGCATCGAAGTATGAGTTAGTATGTTTGAATATACTAAGTAAGAAGGTAACGCAAATAAATGTAAATCATGTAATGCAATTGACCAAGTAAATATCATAATAAGAGATGTACTTTAAAAGCATAAATGTCACGACCCAAGCCTAGGGCCTAGCTGTAACACGATAAATGAAATCTCCAAAGGAACCCCAAACTAACCCTTAGCATTCATACAACATCAAATATAGAATCAAGAAGAAACATACATAACTAGAAGCATACATAAAGCTGGAATCGTAATATAAGTCTTAACATGTAAGAGAGTATAAGATAGAGTACATGAGTCTAAATCTGAAATACAACCGTATCTCCAAAACATACCTCTAATCATAACATAAGACGAGGGATCAAGCACACCTTCGCTCACCCAGAAATAAAGAAAAGACCGTCTCTAGGACAACCATAGCATGAATAGAAAGACAATAGGTCTAATAGTCGAAGCTAGAGGACTCACACAATTAGGATTGTGATAATATTGGGATCTAGCCATGAGGATGGTCAAAAGTAGCACCCGCTCTTGCATTGTGATATAATTTTCACAACCCAAGACTAGGTCCTAGATGTGACACGGCAAATTAAAAGCCCAAAGACAACCCAAACAAGCCTCTTAGCATATTATTTGCACATCGTTGGTTTCACGAAAACAATAAAAGATAAATAAGCACATAGTAAATAATTTCTAAGGTAAGCAGGGCTTTGGACTCACGCTATGGGGATAGATAGGGGAAAGGGATTTGCATGAATTACATAACAAGTAAGTACTAAAGGGAGGGTAAGTAGGAGTCAACCTATGGGGGAATAGGGACTTAGGACATTCATCAATTCCCACCATATCAATAGCATCAAATATAATCGCATAAGGGATAGAGTCTAAGGGATAAGTCTCCATAAAAAATCTCAACATCAAATTATAGGTACATAGTGTAGTACCCAGCAACACCCCTAAGCATGAATAGAATGGGGGCCAAGACATGTTAAAGGCTTACCCTCAAACTAGAAAGTAAATTGGAATAAAGCCTCAACATAAGTAAGATAGAACTCGATATTATCCCTGAACTAGAGGACTCAGCAAAAGCGCAATCTTAATAAATCCAAGGTAGCCAGATGGATGATATCAATGAGCATTGGTCCCTGCATGGTTAAATCATGCAGGCATAGAAGTATGCATCTGTACATAGAATGTATTGGTATATAGGTATGCAATGCATGACATGGAAATAAATAATGTGATGATTCATGCCAAGTCTTGTAATAAAAAAATGATACTTTTACAAAGGCATTAGTAAGCTGTAATCAAGCTGATATTATTTAAACATAAAGGACAACTTAAGAAAGAACATAGTAGAATGCATAGATGAACATATTTGACAATAAGCGTATTATATAAACTTGAAATATGCATATGGGTGATCATCTAGACATTTTACTCTTGCCATTGAACATGGAATAATGTACATGAGAAATGAAGAATTTACCCTTACTTGAATGCATGATAGGTCACATAAACTTAAATTAATGAGAAATACACGATGTCATATATAATTAAACTATTAATATTCTTGGGTGAATAATACATCACTTTACATAAAAGATTATTTTATTATACAAGAAACATTGGTAATTGTAATGGAGACCACCTTACACTCTTGTAGACATCATCATGTACCTTTAGGAGAAATACCATTAGAACTTGTGAAACAATGAATCATAAGAACTTTAAATCACCTTTGGACATAAAATAAAGGAACCATATTAATATATCATAAGGGGACCTTTTGGGAACATGAGGAGAACTTGAACATATGTGATAAAATCATTTGAGTTCGTAAAATGAAAAGTTATATGAATTCGATACACCATCAATAGTAGTAAGCATATTTGGATATAATAAGAAGGGACCATCATAAATCATCATAAGATAATATCTAGGGGAAAGGAGGGAAACATGAACATATATAAGAAAATCATAGATCAAGAGTGACATATACCATAAAGCTTTGGGGAGTTCATAAAAGATAGTGAGAGAGACCATAATTGACATAAATATGTGAGCTAATCCATGGAGTCCCGATGTTTCCCCTACATCGGAAGAAAGGAGCAAGTCACTTGCCAAGGTGAACCTCCTAGTGCCTAAGTGGATCCACTAAGCCTCATGTGAATCGAGTAATCACCTATAGTTCTTGGACTCGGGTACTTGCCTCAAGCCCGAACTCGGGTACTCACTTCAAGTCCTCATATTTAGGGTACTCACCTTATAGGGATTGGGTAATCACCTCTAGTCCACTCGGTGTGAGTAGAAGATTATAAGTCATAGAATCATATCATAAAATCATTTCAAGTCATATGGGAGGACAATTTATCCACCCCAACCCATTGATATCATAGAGTCAAAGTCATAAGATAGCTCCTTAATCATTCCTTAGATGGGAGATCCTGCACCATAATACATTCATTCATTCATTAAATAGATGGGAGATCATCTACCATTAACATTCATTCATTAAATAGATGGAGGATCCTTTACCATCAACATTCAATCACTAAATAGAAAGGAAATCCTCTATCATCAGTATTCATTCATAGGAAACTTTTCATAAGTTAATAATAAATATAGAATGCCTCATAAGCCTTCATTTGTCATTATTTAGACATCATACCTCAAGACATACAATGAATATCATCAATTTAAATTATTCTAAATCAATCTATCACAATCGTACACATCATAAACATTGACATGGAAATATGAAATTCATCTCATACAATCCTCAACTTCATAGTATCTCATGGTATCACAACATTTGTAGCTTTGAATATCATAAAGTAGTTCATCAAACCATCATATCATAATATCAAATAAAGGGCTTCATATCGTTCATAACATTTATAACATTCTCATGAAGTCATAGTATGCTTAATCTCTCTTTAACATTAACAACATTCATAAATCACGTGTCTTACCATAAAACCTTCTTCACATAAGACATTTGCCACATCACTTAGTCAAAGCATGGTAGGTATATGTATTTAAGCTTAAAATTATAGAATTAAAGAGTAAGGAACATGAGAGAGGTAAAATAAAGTCATTTAATAAATCATTCAAAGAACCCACCAGCATACTTGCAAAATCCCAATTTGGGTATCATAAAAACCATTCAAAAATTCATAATATTTTAAAGTCTTTTAAGAGTCCATAGCTTACAAAGCTTTAATGTACTAAGAATATTATAATCTCAATCATTAGTTGGAGCACATGCATCAATAAATCAAGAATCAACAAATTTCTAACATATTTCATGTAATGGAGTGATAATAGAAAATACCCATAAAGAATTAGTCATTAGAATCAAGAAATTTGATAAAAATAGTTTTGTGGCTCCATAAGTGAAAGCACCCATGGATGAAGACCCATAGACCTTAATCTTGGAGTTTTCTTGATGAAGTACTTGAGAAAAACTTGAGGGTTGAATTAGGTTCTTGAAATCCAAAACAAGTTCTTGATATTCTTAAATTTTAATGGGAAAGTTAATGATGCTTTGAAGAGGATTTTGAGAGATTTTTGAGATCTTTTCGTGTGAAAAATGGCTAAGGAATAAGGATCTATATAGGAAATTGGGTTATTATCCAATGCCCCCAGTGAAAAGAAAATTTTTGAACTAGGCCGTGACAGGTCTGCGTGGTGGCCTGGGCCCATACAACTACTGTTTTGTGAAATTTCACCGACAAAATTAAATTTTTGATATTGGTAACCTATACCTTGTAGGTAATCTTTCTCCCACACAATTTTTCTCTTTGAACAAGAATATGCAGTCGGATTTGCAAAATTCTGCAAGGATTTTAAGATATCAAAAAACATTCATCATAGCGTTTTCCGAGCTACATTGAGGGGTCTTTTGATATCCCCCATTGGAAACATTTGTCCCCGAATGTGAATAGAGATAGCATGAATAGAATGGAATGTCTATCAACTCCTTACTAAAACAATTATGCAAATAAGATATTATTTTCACGAAACTTTCAAAGTCTTTATCATGGTAATTATTTTAAAAGCATGAGTAGCACATTTTCATAATTGCACATGAAACTTCTATCAACTCTCTTCATGAGCATGCATGTATAGTAAGTAACAAGTCAAGGCTAGATGAATGATGTATGGGAATGAACATGAACTACCATTATTACCAATATGTTAACACAACCACTTACCAATACATCAACCAAAGCACTACGACTTACAAATAACTTAGTACCAACCATCACCATATTCAAGAAAGCATACATACCGGGCATAGTGTTATGATCTCTCTCTCCTCCCTTCCTTGTGAACACTAGCAAATCTCTTCCCTTGTGCCCTAACTCACCACACTCAAAACAACTTTCTTGACCCACTATCGTTATTAAGAGGAATAATCTTAGGTACTTCTAGTGCCACGACATGGATCATAATAAAGAGAAGCATTTCCTAAAACACCTCATAGCCTATATCCATAGTTGTAGCGCGCTTCACAACCATGTGTGTTGGATACCCGAGAACCATTTATAAACCTAGTGTTCTTATACCAAGCTTGTCACGACCCAAGCCTAAAGCCTAGAGGTGACATGGGGAATGGGAAGCCTAAAGGCAACCCAACCATGCCTCTTAGCATATCGTTTGCACATCCTTCGTTTTGTGAAAACAATAAAAGATAAATAAGAAGATAGAAAATAATTTCTAAGGGAAGCGGGGCTTTGGACTCAAGCTATGGGGATAGATAGGGGAAAGAGATTTGCATGAATCAAATAACAAGCAAGTACTAAGGGGATGGTAAGTAGGACTCAAGCTATTAAGGAAGATTCATTCATAAAATATGATAAAATCAACACTCGGATCATAAGTCATACTACCCATATGAAAGCTAGCTAAAAAGGGACATGCAAGCTCAAATCTTATAAAGTCAAATATTCAAAAAGAACAAGGAGTAATTCTTAGTTTACCATTTGAAGATGACCTATACATAAGTTTAGCAATTCAAGTCCAAACCATGATAATCTCCTCTCAAGTTCAGTTAACGTTCATGGAAGTTTGGAAATAAAAGTTGGAATTCATGATTGAAATCGAATCATTAATGAAATCATACATACCTTGATGGATTTAGGAAAACTGAGATGCGGTAGACTTGAGGTTGAAAGCATAATAGAAACCCTTAGCTTGAATCTTCAAAGTTAGTCTAGAATATAATATTGAGACTTGATCTTTTGAAACTAAGTATTGAGGATAGAATGGAATGACTTAACTGACTTAGGCATGATTTAGGAATGTGTTCGTAGGCATAAAAGCCCTAAAAGACCAAAGAATGGGGTCAAATTACAAAATTGGCTCCATTTAAAATGGAGCTAAATGGCACTAGTGTGCACTACATAGATACCACTATAGTCGTAGTGTACACCATGAGCCGTACAGGGCTCTGTGGTGGTGCACCTTGGAGGGAACAAAGGTCTACCTTAGGAAGGCCCCTTTAAGAAACCACTACATGAACCTCCTTCAGGTCGTGGCGTGCACCACAGACTTGAGCCAAAGCCTTGAGGGCCTTGTGAGGAGGCCCATCCATGGCTCATGGTGTGCACCACTGGACGTGGTGTGCTCCATGGTGGGAACACCCTCAAGTCAAACTCTTGGCTTGGCAAGACATGGCCTTTTCAAGGCCAAGTCTCCCTTCCAAGACACCTTATACGGTCCATGGGGTGCACCACGGGCCGTGCAGGGTTTTTTGAGGGGAACCTTTGGTCGAAAAGTATTGCGAATACATTTATAAGCTTTTCTAAGGCCTCTAGAGGTCTGGATCCTTACATCATCTCCCCCTTGGGAACATTCGTGCTCGAATAACCTAGAAAATTACTTGAAAGCTTGGTTTGAACTTGAAACAAGCCAACATGAGAATACAATGCATAATCATCATTTAAAAACTATGAAACCATCAAAACTCATGTTAAAACATCATTTAAATCAGTTTCATGCACATGCATGCATGTCATGTTATTAAATCATCGAAATTAAGAAATTACAACCATTTCAATGAGAAGAACCTAGTACATTAGGCTTTAGTAGATTGGAATAAATAGGAAATCACTTCATCGTGTCTAATTATGGCTCTCATTTAGCACTCTCAACATGTTGGTTCCTCCAAAGAACCAAAACGATGCCTGTGTTGCAAAGTCGCTTCACATGCCTATCAAAAATCTTAACTATCACTTCTTCATATGTCAGGTTCTCCTCGACGTCAACACCTTCAGAAAGCATAATCAAACTAGGATCACCAACAAGCTTTTTTAATATTGACATATGGAAAACTAGTTGAATAGAATTCATATAAAAAGGCAAATCCAATATATAAGCCACATTGTCAATATGCTCAATAATCACATAAAGGCCTATATATCGGGGACTTAACTTGGCTTTTTTACTAAAATGCATCACACCTTTCGTAGGTGAAACATTCACACACACTGGATCACTGACATGTAACTTAAGATCCCTCTGCCTGACATTCGAATATGAATTTTAAAGACTTTGTGTCATTTTTAGCCTTTCCCTAATGTCACGAATTGAACCAAGGGTCTAGTCGTGATATGACGAATGTGATATCCGAAGACATCCATCAATGATTCGTGTTCATATCATAAGCATTCATAAGGTAAAGTAAGCATATATTAGATGAAATAGCAAGGAAGAAATATGTAATCAAGAATACTAAAATACACATGTCCATTTGTCCAATTCATGCCTCTAAATAAGGATCTTGGTAGGGTCTACCACATACCCTACTATCTCATACTTATGATGTACATCAAAAGTAACAAAAGTACTAATGTCTCAAATAGAAAGAACAATATCAAGAGTGTTATTAGAGAATGGAAAGTTACCAATCTAGTCTCCAAGCTTAAGAATCCAAGAGCTCGTCTCAATATGGAATAAGCTCCTCGTCGTCCATCCCTACCTGGTAAGGTTATGTAGGCAAAGAAGTATCCACTAGCATATAATGTACAAAGTTTGTAGGTATGTCATGAATGAAATGACATCACAATGATATTAATATGCATAAATCGGAAATAATAAGATAAGGACATAATATGTATGAACATGGAACTTAAATAGTCATGAGAAGCATCATAAAATTCATTCTCAACCTTTGTATACATAAGTGGTAATAAGACCATAATTGACATTCATAAGACCATGCGGACTATTACATGGAATCTCGATGTTCACTCTACATCGAGCTAAGAGGTATTTACTTAGCCAAGGTAACAGATCCTCACCTTATAAGATCTATCCTAGCATGGTGAGAACCTATCATTTGACCTCACCCTTTAGGCTCTATCCTAGCACTGTGAGTATCCATAACATAAGCTTATTGGATCCATTAGCCCACCTTTAAGGCATAAAATGTGAATAGCATTCCTATGGTCACACATAGTTATGGGTCCATAGTATCTTCCAAGGTCCTCTCAGTGCTAAGTCATCCCACAAAATACATAAAATATGCATATAAATAAATTTCATTATAGTTCATACTTCATTTAAAAATTTTACTTTCATAGCTTGTAATTAATCATCATAATCTTTCAAATAAGCATCCTATGGTATGATATCATAAAAATAGTCCTTTTATTTTGTTTTCATCATAATGTGGGTAGACATTCCCACCTCAACATCATCATGAAATTAGGGTATTCACCACCCTCTTTATCATAGCATATCATCTCTTTGATAATATCATCATTTCCATAGTGTCATCATCATCACTATTTCAAAACATGCTTTATCATAGGAGACTAGGGCAGAGTGTGGGTCCATGAACATTTGAGTCAAAAATCATGCAACAAAGTAGGATTTCTAGAGAAAACATGCAATTTAAATATTAACTCATTAGCAAACAACCCACATCAAACATTAAGCTCTAGTCATGCATACCTTGAAATCACATACTTTTCCTTGGAAATCATATATATTATGAAATTCATCATGATTCATGCATAACTAGTCATAATCTTCATATAGGAATCATAATGCATGCATTAGTAATCATAACTTAAAAGCATATAAAAATTCATCATAAAACTTTAGTGAAAAGAAGGTTTTAGATTGGGCTTCATAGATGAAACTAATCTATGTATGAATCCCTACATACCTCAAGTAAAAACCTTAGAATTGGAGAAGAAAATCTGGAAAAATAACCTTGGTCAATCCTTCTAGCTTAGCTTCAATGGAGGCCTTTACATGGAGAGAGAATTACTGAAAACCCTTGAGATAATGTTTTGGGAATTAAAAACATCGAATGACTTATGAATAGGTATTTATAGGATAAGGTTTGTTAGGGTAGTTAGAGTAGCCAAAATGACATTGTTTAGGACTTAGATGGATGGAAAAAGTCAAAAACACCCTTCATTAAGAACTATCAGAGTCGTCCATGATACCCCACTAAGGGTCATGGAAAGACTTATGGATCATAACTTGAGCCATAGATTAGGATGTCACAAAAGTTGAGCTATTGGAATTGCAGCTTTTGATCTACCAAAATGCAGTCAGTCATAGGTATCCATAGGGGTCTTAGAACCTCTTGTAGGAGGACCCCAAACTTAGAAAACTTTTTGGTTTCCTCAAGGCCTCCACCTACCACACCTACTTATGAGTTGTATACTAATTTACGGCTCGGCAATAGTTTGTAAGTTAACTTCTAGAAATCCTTCACTTTTCCATTTTCATTGGGTACTTTCCACGATATCACTTATGACCCATGGATGCATGTATAGACTATTAATTAGCTCATAAAATCTAACTACCAACAAATTTTCTGTCCTTCAATTTCTATAATGACCCTAAATGGTCCCCGAAAATGTGCTCAGAATCATAATTTCTATATATCTCAAAATTCGCGAGCGATATAAAAAATCTGACTTCATATTCCTGTTTAGGGGGCAACAGTAAGTGACAAAATAGTCTAACCCCGATTTTAGAGTGAACGATTCACAATTTTGATTTTCCAAGTTTGGCGCAAAATAGTGTGTCAGCACATTTGTGGCGCGACATACCAATGCCTTATTTTGGTTCAGTTTTGTTATCCCAGGCCAAGGCCTTTGGATCTTGAGCATAAGACTTCCTATACATGAAAATACCTATACTTAGTCATACTTCAACCTCATATCATTCAAACCATTCCTCAATACTCAATCAAACACTTATGCTTATATTTCTCTTAAAATTTAAGTGCAAAAACCCTCCCGGATCTTAAGGAATTCAACCAAGCTTCAAGTCTCCATCTCCAATCTTCTTCAAGGATTCTCCAAAGGCTAAGGTATGTGGGTTTCTTTCATGGGTTCCTTTCACCCATAATGCCCAAGCTTCCTTTTCTTGAAAATTGCATCATTTAAAGTGGATTTACTCATGGGTCTTACTTATTATGAAATTTACTACACACTATGTTAGGGTCTATGAAATTGCAACTATTTTCCTACGTTTTGGGCTATGAATCTAAGATATATTGTGAGATTTGATGAAAGGTTTTGATGTATATTGCTTGAGGATGTTACCAAGTATCTATTGATGGTTTCACATTGGATTTTCTAGCATGATAACATTCTTGAATTGTATGGTTTTACACTAGCATTGCACACCCACCAAGAGTTTGATAAAATGCCTTTTTAAGGATTATTTAAGTTTTGATGATCTATTGGTTGAGTAATGATTCAAGTGACTCTATGATGATTATGAGCTTTCTAAAGATGTGTTTAAATCAGGAAAATATTAATGATGTTGTAGGGCTGGATTAAGCCCCTTTCTTAAGACTATACCTCTTGTAAGCCATTGATGTTGGTGCTTATGAGGGGCTAATGTTGATGACGACCCATTCTTATGATTGAAGTTAGGCTCACCATTCGAGGTCAATGATGTTGAGAGCTACTCGTGTCATGTCTCTATGTTTATTGTAATTTATTAAAGTATGATTATCTTATATATTCCATGCGATTAGACTTAGCATTGAGTGTACTAGAGGCGAGCCCCTAAGTCGTAGAAATACGTGCCATCGTAGGTAAAAGGATTAGAGTCAAGTCCCCAAATTTCTAAGAGGAGAGTACCCTAAATATGAGGGCTTGAGAAGATTACCTAAGTCCAAGAATTAGAGGCGAGTATCCAGTTCACACAAGACTTAGTGGATCCACTTAGGCATTAGGAGGTTCACCTTAGCAAGTAACTTCCCCCTTTCTTCCGATGTGGGGTTGACATCGGGATTCCAAGTTGTAGCTCGCTTGGTCTTATTTTATGTCGGTTGAGGTTTCTTGTCGCACCCCAAAGTACTGTTAGGACGGACTGGCACCCGTTGCCGGTAAGGCTCGGGAGAACCAATCTATATCTTTAGCTTTTCATATATATTATAAGTAATATCTATATTTGGCATGCTTTTAAGGAGATAAACAATATTAATCAAGCTTACAGTAGATGCGTATAGCTAGGCCGTTGGGGCCACGGTGTCTAAAGTACGAGATATGACCACACCTTAATTTACACAGT
>JAPFFP010044379.1:0-12465 GCA_026153255.1 Solanum medicagineum
GGTGGTGTAATAGTTGTTGATAGTTCTAAATCTTTTTTGATTAAGAAAGTAAAGTCAAAACAAGATCTTGACCCCACCTTGCTAGAGTTGAAGACCTTGGTGAAGAATGGTAAAGTGCAGGTTTTCTCCTAAGGGAGAGATGGAAACCTTAGGTACCAAGGTAGGTTGTGTTTGAATTATGTTGATCTTGAAGGAGGATCATAATTCATCCTATTCTATTCACCCCATTCTACAAAGATGTATACGGACTTACGGGAGGTGTATTGGTGGGGTGGTATGAAGAGAAATATTGCCAAATTCATATCCGGATGTCACAATTGCAAACAAGTGAAAGCTTAGCAACAAAGGCCGACTGGCCTAGCTCAAGACATAGAAATTCCTACTTGGAAGTGGTAAATTATTAACATGGATCCTGTGGTTAGGTTGCCAAAGACTAGGAAACACTTTGACTCTATTTGGGTTGTTATGGGCACTGGGGTCATAGCCCCATGCCCACTTAAACGTGAAATCACCCACACTTTTCAAATTTATAGCTCGCAAAACCCTCTCTAAAACCTCTATAAGACTATCAATTCTCTCATTCAAATATAAGGATTTCTAGGTCAACATTGGGACTCAAGGACTCATTTCAAGCTCTAAGTCTACTTCAAGTTCACCTCAAGGAATTCAAGGTTGAAGGTATGTTGGTCTTCATCCATGAGTCCTTTCACCCATGGAGCCAACCTTCTCTTTTTAAGAAAATTGCATGTTTCCAAGTTGTAGTACATATGGGTATCTCTTATTATGAAATATGAGCATAAATCTCGTGGGGTTTTGACAAGTATTGATTGATTGTGCATGAATGTCTATTTCAAGCTTGTTCCAACTGCTTTTATTTATTGAGACTATGCATGTTTTGAGCTATGAAAATAAGAACTATTATGAGTTATTGGTCATGGATTTCAAGGTACCCTGCATGAGGGATTTACTATATGTTGGTGGGTTGATATGCATTGAGTTCACTCATATTATTTCACTCTTGAGTTGCATGATTTTGAACAAGTATCATATAGCAACCCTTGCGGGAGGATGCCACTTTTGTACATTCTAGGCTTACGTACCACTTACCAACATATGAAGAATTTAACACGTGACCTATTAATCATATTTAAGTAATGAATTAAAAATAGTTGAAGATATAGGATTTTGTTCATAAGGTTGTGCAGTTGATTCTAGCTGAAGTTTTGGGCCTGAGTACCTTGCAAGTAATTTAAACTATTATATTACAAGATATTTATATATTTCCCAAACTGTTGTAGCATGCTAAAAAGTATTATTGATATTAAAATGCAAGGACATAAACTTGACTAGTTTTCGTTTCATACAATTATCTTAAGATGACTGGTATTTTAATATAGAAATGTTCGCCAACTCAAATTTAACTAAACAAGCCAAAACTTAAGGTTAAAACCCATGGTTCCATAATGTACACTAGCCTTTCAGATTTATAATATACATATGCAATTGGAGAATCATGTACATGTCCCAAAACTACTACAATATATGTATGTCTAGATGCAAACGTGATCCTCTGCACAGCTCCCAAAATTTATGTTCAATGGCTATCCTCAAGCATCATCTTGCATACACCCTATGATAGAAACAACTATCGCTAAGCATGAAACTTAGTGGTGTAAAAGCTAAAAGCTGAGAAGCTTAAATCCCTCGATTCACGCTTCTTAAGTTAAAGAGAAACACAATTGAAATATAGTAAATAGACCAAGTGAACAAATACACCAATAGTATCAAGTAGGATATTTAAAGATCTAAACATCAAGGGTTCCTGGAAAAATTTTAACATGACATTCAAATGATGAGTTTCGCCAAGTATGTAAGTCATTCCGTCACACCAACCATAATCAAGTATCAAGAAGGACTGAAGCCTGTACAAGAAGGATGAAAACCCAATTATCAAGAGAACCAAGAATCATATTAAGAATGACTTTCTAGTTCATACGTAAAATAGACTGCATCCACACTTAGGACGAACCAAAAATTCACAATAAAGATGGCAATTGATCCGAACAAGAGGCAAGCTAATGGTGAAAAAGTCACAGCCATAAGAAGGATAAAGTCCATAAGGATGTCAAGTGATCAGGCAATTCGTACAAATGGGTGAATTAAGCGAGTTCCTTGTGAGTCCCAATATATATCAACCCAACCAGATAAAATGACAAGCACCTAGGTGAGATACCAAGATAAATTCAAATATGCCAGAAGGTAACAAAAGTACAAGAACAAGTCTTTATACAAACCTGAACCTTTTAGTACTCTGTTGGATCTTCTGGGTGTTGGAGCATTAGTAACAGGTAAGCAAGGTGTGTGTATTATGGGTGAAGAAATAGGAAGGGTAGGAAAATTTGGAGATGTAGATGTTGGGATGATTAAGGGCTCTGTGTTGGGTGTGGTATAAAACCCTCACTAGATGGTGAGGTATAAAACCCTCGCTAGGTTGATGATTACAAACTCCCATCTAGGTTAGTGATGATACGGCCCCATCACTAGGTGGAGAATTACAAACCCTTCACTTAGTTGATGAGTACAAACCCCATCTAGGTTATCCGGGTTCTTAGTTCCCCCTGATTGGGCATGGTCTAATGCAACACTTTCTTTTTAGAATTTATCATATATATAAGATCATTTCATCATCATATAGTCAATCATATCATATCTCATGCTTTGGACCTTCAATTCCTCATGAAACCATGGACATTTTGTCAAACACTTAGAGGGTGTGTAATGCTAGTGTAAAACCATGCAATATAGAGATGCAATCATGCAAGAAAATCCCTTTTAAAACCATCAATCAATAGCTTGTAACACCCTCAATCAACATGCATCAAAACCCCTCCTCAAATCTTACATTAGATAAAAGATTTATAGCTCAAAACATAGCAACACAGTCACAATTTCATTTAGCTTTAACATAGTGTGGAATGAATTTTATAATAAGTAAGACCCATTTGTAAATAAACTTTAAATCATCCAATTTGTGTAAAAGGAGGCTTGGGCATCATAGGTGAAAGGAACCCATGAAAGAAACCCACATACGTTAGCTTGGAGATAAACTTGGTGAAGATTGGAGATGGTGACTTGAAGCTTGAAGCTTGAAGAAGAACCTTAAAGGAAAACCTTAACTTAGGATGAGGGTTTGAGACTTGAATTCGGGAGGAAAAATATGGCTAAGTGTTTTACTGAGTATTAGGGAATGTTTAGGATGATATGAGGGTGAAATAAGGCTAGGTATAGGTAATAACAGGGTTTGGAACACTTAGGCCCAAGACCCAAAAGCCTTGGACCAAGATAGAAATCATTGGCAACAAAATACACAGGTCGGTATATGGTCTATGATGTAGACCTGTTGCAGAGGTCATATTAACACATGTCCGCGACAGCTGGGCGTCGCGGTGCTGCCGCGGATTGGTTTTGAATATGAAAAGTTACGAAAATTGAAAGTGCTAATTGTTTGCTCTTCAATTGGGGTTAGACCCTTGTCCCACTAAATTTTTACTCCCTGAACAAGAATATAAAGTCGAATTTTCGATACCGCGCACTGATTTTGAGTTATGTAGAAAAGAAAAATTCAGGTATTCCGAGACATATTTTCGGGTACTTTTTGGGATCGTTTCACTATCTCGCCCTTGGGAACATTTGTCCATGAATGTAGAAGTGACGTACAAGATAGGAGTGATCATAAACAAATCAACCCCAATAATAATGCAACATTACATTTAAAACACCATTTTCTAGACCTCAACATAAGTGTAAAATCATCATAAACTTGCCAAGTTAAACTTGAATGCATATGAATGACATAGGGGCTGAAATACAAGACTTGAAATCACATAGGGGTCTTAGAATCGGTACCTTAGGCTTGAGTGGTGTGGAAAAGATAAGGATACTACTTTTGCATGTCCGCCTCGGCCTCCTGTGTAGCTGTCTCAACTTGTTGGTTCCTCTAAAGGACCTTAACGGATGTCACCTCCTTGTTCCTCAATCTCTTCACTTTCCTATCCAAAATATGAACCAAATTCTCCTCATAAGTCAAATTATCCTCAACAACACCCACATCATCAAGAGGCACAATCGCATTAGGATCGCCAACACATTTTGTCAACATAGAGACATGGAACACTAGAGGAACCAAATTCATTTCACTAGGCAACTTCAATTCATAAGCTACCTTGACAACCTTCTCAATACCTCATAAGGAACAACATATCTTATACTCAACTTCCCCTTTTAACCAAAATGGACCACACGTTTCATTGGAGAAACCTTCAAATAAACCTAATCACCCACTTTGAATTCAAGGTCTCTTTTATCACATCGGCATAGGATTTTTAATGACCTTGGACTATCTTCAATCTCTCTCTAATCATTCTAACCTTCTCAAGAGCCACCATAACCAGATCCATTCCCAATAAAGCTACCTCTCTAACCTCAAACAAACCAAAAGGTGATCTATAACGTCTCCTATAAAGAGCCTCAAAAGGAGCCATAGAGATGCTCGAGTGATAGCTATTGTTGTAGGCAAACTAAATCAAAGGAAGATGGTTATCCCAAATAACCTTAAGCTCCAACACACAAGCCCTAAGCATATCCTTAAGTATTTGAATGGTTCTTTCGGCTTAGCCATCCGTCTAGGTGTGAAAGGTCGTACTAAGGTGAACTTTTGTACCAAGAACCCTTTGAAAGAACCTCCAAAAGTATGAAGTGAATTGTGCACTAAGATCTGATCTGATGGACAAAGGAACCCCATGTAGCCTAACTAACTCATGGAAGTACAACCTTGCATACTTTTCAGCCCCATATGTGGTCTTAACTGATAAAAAGTGGGCCAATTTCGTCATCCAATCAACCACCATCCAAATGGAACCAAAACCTTTTCTAGTGTTGGGCAACCCAACCACAAAATCCATATTAATCACCTCCCATATCCAAGTGGGAATCTCTATGCCTTGGGTTTGACCACCCAGCCTTTGATGTCCGGCTTTGACTTGTTGACAACTATGGCAACTGAAAATGAATTTTGCAATGTCCCTCTTCATGCCTCCCCACCAATACACCTCCCTCAAATCTATATACATTTTGGTGAAATCGGGGTGGATAGAAAAAGAAGAATTGTGGATCTCATCAAGGATCTTCTCCCCCAAACCATCAACATGAGCCACACATAACCTACCTTGGTACCCAAAGGCACCATCTCCCCCTTGGGAGAAAACCTCTACTTTGCGGTCTTTCACCAAGGTCTTCCATTCAAGCAGGGAGGAATCAAGATCTTGTTTTCCTATCACCTTATCAACCAATGAAGACTTAGACCCATCAACAACAACAACACCATCATCACTAACCTCACCCAACCTAACCCCCAATCTACCCAATTGATACCCCTACTTAGCTATCTCCTTATCACCACCTTCAACTTGGGCTAGGCTACCAATAGAATCCCTACTTAAGGCATTCGCAACCACATTTGCCTTATCTAAATGATAGTGTGCATTCATATCGTAGTATTTATGAAGTTCTACCCATCTCCTTTGCCTCAAGTTGAGATACTTTTGTGTGAGGACATATTGGAGACTTTTATGATCGGTGAACACATCAATATGCAACCCATACAAGTAGTGACACCAAATCTTTAGTGCAAACATAATGGCGGCTAACTTTAGATCATGGGTAGGGGTAGTTCCTTTCATGTACCTTGAGTTCTCTAGAAGTATAAGCTATGACCTTACCATTTTGGATCAACACACAACCCAAACCAACCCGAGAAGCATCACAATACACCACAAATCCCTCAAGCCTATCCAGTAGTCACAATATAGGAGCGGACACAAGCTTGTCCTTCAATGTTTGGAAGCTCCTCTCACATTCATCGATCCACACAAACTCAACCTTCTTTTGAGTTAATTTGGTCATAAGGGAAGCAATGGAGGAGAACCCATTCACAAGCCTTCTATAATAAACCACTAGGCCTAAGAAGCTCCTAATATCTGATGGGGTCAATGATCTAGGCCAATTTCTAATCACATCAATTTTATTAGGATCCAATTTTATACCATCCCCTGACACATCATGACCCAAGAATGCAACCTCCTTCAACCAAAATTCACACTTGTCATATTTGGCATACAATTTATCCTCCCTCAGTTTTTCCAACACAACCCTCAAATGCCCCATATGCTCCTTGATGTGCTGTCAAAATACAACATATGTGATGCCCAAAAGAAGGGATTTTGTAAGTTCTTAATGTGACTTTTTATGGTTTTGATATGTTTTTGTGTTGTTTTTGCAGAAAAGTTAGGTTCGCATAATTTTGAATAAGAGTTGCAGATTTTGCTGAATCATAGGACATACGAGCTCACTTATGAGTCATAGCCAAAACTACGAGTCATAGGATGTGTCGTAGCAAGAAACAACGACCAAAAAAAAAAAATCTTCTAAGTGGAGGTCACCCCTACAAGGCCATCCTACGAGTCATAAGTCTCGTTACGACTCATAGTGGTGGACTCATAGCAGGAATTAAAGAGCCAAAATGTTAGACTAAAAAGTGAAGTCCTAGACTATGAGAGGAGCATACGAGTCATAGCCCAAGCAACGACTCGTACCAGTGGGTCATACAAGTTGAATCCAAGATGCCAAGAACCTGATACGAGACCTCGAATACGACTAGTAAGTCAATCTACAAGTCGTACCTGCGAGACGTACCAGCTGCCAGTTGTCTTTTCTGTATTATTTTTAGGGTTTTCTTGTAAACACTATATATACATTAAATTAGGGTTTTATTATGATATTCCAGAAATTAGAACACAAAACTTGCCTTTGAATTTTCTCTCAAGGAAACTTTTAGGTTTTTAGCTTAGATTATCTTTTCCTCTTGGAAAACCCAATATTGGGGATTGTAAACCTTGCTTTGTGCTCATTGTCAATCTATCAAGCTTTTGGTTTACAATTTGTGGTATCATCAGTCATCATTGCCTTGGATAAAATTCTCAATTATGTCATTTATTTGAACTTTTGCTTGTTTTGCCTTAGCCATGAATAGCTAAGAACCCACAACTTGGGGTTGTGGGAACCATAGGTAGTTGACTTGAAATAACCTAGGTTTATTTTTTATTTTATTAACCTAGGTTTATTGCATCTCTATGATTGGGGTTGTGCATGTATTGTCTATTTCCCTTCATTATGATTGTTGTTTGGTGGTGGCTAACACCAAATCCCGCCACGATCCCAACCAAGGTAGTGACGAATAGAAAAGGGGAAGTAGATGATAGGATTTGATTGATGTGTTCTCATGTAATCAACCAAACCTGACAAAGGGGAGGTTGACTGGGACAATAGGTAATGGTTAGTTGGCACGCCATGGTGGCCGACCAAGCGCCATGGTGAAATTTGACTTTCACCTTCACAAGAGGGCTGGAAGAACCTAAGTTACCATCCTGCATGCAAATCTACAATTGTAGTTATGGTATCTAGGGTAATCAAGTCAATGAACCATGGGGAACACAATTCCCAAGTTATCCCTAAAATTGAGTGTTTTCTCGCATCATAGTTTAGTATTATTCTATTTTATTTTTGAAACACAAACGCCCATCCACCCCACATTTTGGGATTGTAGCTATAAATACTTGAAATGATTAGTAGTAAAGTCTTGTAGTCAAGCCCTGTATTTCCTACGGATTTGACCCTAACTTTCGGTTAGGTCAATTGCTGATAGCGACCGCTTTGTTATTGGAGCATGAACATCATAAGAAATTATGGCGTCGTTGCTGGGGAATACGGCTAGAGTTTGACTTGAGTTCACTATTAGTTTGGTCTAGTATGAATTCTATAGTCTCTTATATTTTACTTTTGCTCTTTTTGTTTTTGTTGCTCAATCTTCTTCACAAGTCTATCTGCACCATGTCGGAAAAGAATCTTTACATTACTAGTGACCTGCTGGAAACATTGTAAAGTCGTGTCCTCTTTTATTGGGCAAGAGTCGAAAAACCCCCAAACTCACCTGTAACATTTCACTTTAACTCTTAGGGGAGTACTTGGGACGAGGCATCCATCTTGGGATGCCATGGCTCTACAAACCTTTCCCATGACTCTAAGAGTTGATGCAGCAGAATGGTGGTCAATACTCCCACTAGATGCTTGCTTAAATTGGGGAGAGGTGCAAAGGGTTTTCCTCATGCATTTCTATAAAGGCCTCAACAAACAGGATATTCAGTACAACATTTACAACTTTAAGCAGGTGCCTGGCTAGACACTTGGAGCAGCTTGGGAGAGGTACAAGAAATGCCTGGGCATAAGCAAGACCACGGTCTCTCTGATGATGTGTTGGTAGCAAGCTTCTATCGGGCATTGACCTCCGAACAACAGCGGCATGTTGATGCATTGTTTGGAGGCGACTGTTGGGCGTTCCTAAGGCGACCATTTAGGGAGATTGCCGAATATATGTATAAGTTATCTACAGTGGCTGAAATCTACCAACCCCTTATAGGACAGGTAGGACCATCCACCAGTGTATTGAAGGGAGCCCCAAGCAATCCCAATAGAGAGAGTGTGACAAATTGGCTAAGGTTGCCCCACTAGTAGTGCTTCGCTTAGAAGCGGACAAAGATTGAGCGCATGCTCAAACAAGTCCTGACCAAAGCCAATGAGCAAGATGATATTGTTCGGGAGATAAAGTTTGATGTTCTCAAAGGTAACTACAAAAGTGGAACAACAAACTGTATTGATGCAAAGGCTTGGAGACAGGATGGAGCAGCTTGCTGAGAAACTTGAGGAGGTCTAGGATGAGCAAAGGAAGAGTAAATAGAGTAGAAATGAGACTCATGGAGAAGCATGATTATCCATGATGGCATGGTCCAGCCATGACTTTAAACAAGGCACTTCTTAGAAGGTAACTCAAGCATCTTTTGTGTTTTGGTTTATTTTAAGATATTTTCACTTAACTTGTTGGATGGTAGTTTAATATCTTGTTGTTATTATTAATCCTTTGATCCAGTTGTATCAATTGGCATCCTAATGTATTGCAAGTAATTGGTTGCAGGAACACATTAGGAACTGAAGAGTAGAGGAAATAATGCTTGGAGCAGCCTCTACGAGTAGGCCTACGAGTCGTAGTAAATGCTACGACTGGTATTCATGCCTCGTAGATGGGAGCAGTGAGCATCAGAAGTTGGTAGATGCACTATGAGCTAAACTTACAATTCATAGGGTCCCTTAGAGTCATAAGTGGGGGTGGTAGTACCTAGAGATAATGTCTCCAAGAGGTCGAATGGGTGCTATTTCTGTTTCAGGTCACCGACTGAGAGATGAATCCTCAGATGATTATCAATCCATTGAGGAGATAAATGTACATCCTGACCCTAAAGCTAACGTGCCCTTGACACGATCACAATCAACGAGGTTCCTAATGGAAGTGGATAGTCCCTCCAGTAAGAGGAGCGTGACGAAGATGGGTCAGATAATGATGCTTCCCTTTCTGAGTCTGGTTCTCTTGTATTATTCAAGCTCAGCTAGAAGAGACCGCTTCCCTACTGCCAGTTGATTCTACCTACACTGTCATCTCTACAGACCCCCAAAGCATAAGATGGTGTGTCCCTGGGATGAAAGAGATCTATGACAAGGGACTGGAGCCTAAAAGTCGGGGGAGGTTGGTGTGGAGATTTCATGAGGAAGCAAGGTTAAAAGACTTAGGGCTAAAACGTATGCTAGGGTTAGAAGCTGATATTTAACTCCATGAGCTAGGATGGCTATCACAAGTGTTGGGAAAGTACGCTCCTAACTGGTCCGAGAATTATATGTTTCTTACTATGCTACTATATGCAGGAATCTTCCGAGGTTCAAGAAGCCCATTCAGTATCCACGATTGAGTGAAGTCCTAGTCAGAGGAGATGTCATCGATATGTCAGAAGAAACCATTCGGAGTGTGCAATTCAGGCCAAATTACAGAATACCACATTCCATAGCAGAGTATGTGTCACGCCCCAAAGTCCCGTTAGGGCGGACTGGCACCCGTTGCCGATAAGGCCCAGGAGAACTAAGTTGTATCTATGCACTTTCTGTACATACTATGAAGGATTTCTATGTTTTGACATGTCTTTAATAAAATAAACGGTGATAACAAGCCCAAAGGAAATGCATATGACTAGGTTGTTGGGGCCGCGGTGTCTAAAGTACGAGACATGACTACACTTTAATTTACATAGTCTACAAAGCCTCTAGATAAAGAAAAACATCTGATAAGGGTCGGGATAGGCTCCGCCTCAACAAACTGTACAATACAAACCAATAAGCTCTAGACATGCACAAAGCCCCGAAGCAACCTGGAGCTTGGTAACAGCAGCTTAATGTCCTATACTCCAACTGGGGAGATCTACTAGCACCTGTACCTACAGCATGAAATATAGGTCCCCCGTAAGGGACATCAACATAAGATAATATACTAAATATGTAAGGCAATAAACACTATATATGAGTGTAACAACTCAAGTGAGACTCTACTGTGGTGTACCATAAAAGACCACCTGTAGTTATACTGTGGGATCATGTACTTTATGTTCTTTAAATTACTTTACCTTTACTGTATAATATGTGCATAGCTGTAATACAAATGACCAACTGATCAGTGGTAAACTGTATCAGGATCATCCCTGGCTAGGTTCTTCCTTAACCCTTCGGGCTACCACCCTTGATAGGATCGTCCCTGGCTAGGTGATTGTTTCACCCCTCGGGCTACCACCTATCAATAAACAATATCGGGATCGTCCCTGGCTAGGTTCTTCTTTAACCCCTTGGGATACTACCCATGATAGGATCGTCCCTGCTAGGTGATTCTTCCACACCTCGGGCTACCACCTATCAATAAACAATATGCTTTACCTTTCAATTAACTTTGAGATGGTTCTTTTGGTGGTCACAATATTGGAATTGTAAGGCTGTATATGTAACATGTGACATGTAGATAATTATACAAGACAATATGACAATGAAAAGAGTGCGTTACACAAATAATGAAATGCGTATGAAATGAAACAACTCATGAACTTTGTTTGGCAAATAGAACTCATGTAACTTGTCATCTACGTGTGTATGGTGATTTGAAAGTGACAATGTATAGAAGCCTATGAACATATGAAATAGTGTAGACACAGTTAATAGTTGTATTGGAGTTGGTAAGTGCCTTTATGTACCAAGGAAGGATCTATGTGTCATGCCAAACAATACGAAGACAAGTAGCCTTACATACCTCGTTGTATGACCTTGTTACTACCTCGAGACTAACTTCCCTTTCTCCAAATACTTATCTACAACATAGTAGGTGATAAAAATAGCATTAGAAGCCAATAAATACCCCTTAGAAGTCCAATCTCATAGATAAACAACATACGGGCAGCAAGCAGACAATTATAAACCCTACCACATTCTTTCAACCTTTCCGCCCCTAATCGTATTTTTCTAATACATATTTTCATGAAACATCATGTACAGACTATTTTAGTGCATGAACAACCTTACAATAGCCCACAAAGCACAACACATAATAATTCTACACAACCTAAATTTGGACAGCATAACGTTACCTTCCTTCGCTACATTTCGACGTCAACAATTCCAAACCTCTTCCAACTCTAACCAAACTGTTCCAGCAACATTTACACATACAAAAAAGCATTGAACCAGTCTCAAAATAGTAACAAATCAGTCATTAAGGATGTGAGGCAATAGCCTTCTATCCAACAACCCACAAGTCATATTAAGCACACAATTGCGATATCATATAAGGACTCACTTTTGTGGACTGTAGAAGTGGTTAATCAGCCTTGTTACATTACTGTAAGGCCAAACTTTGTTAAATACATAAGTATTAATTCATAATAAAGCAAACCAACAAGAGAAAAACCTCTTAATTAACAAGAAAAGTTCACAAGAATCCTTAGCATACAAGTTGTCCAGAATTTCCAGCACAACATACTAGCATATACTTCTTGTTTTTCATAAGAAAACCATACTAAACACATGTGTAAACTTACTTACTACTTACTTCAAGGTGTAAGGCTTAGCCAAGAATCCTATAAGTCCCTTTTAGCTACTTTACAAAGTTAAGAAAAGTTGAGAGAAAACTTGGAGACAAATATGTTTCTTTTTTTTTTTGGTCAAGTGAACAATGACTTGTGGGAGCTGTTTTAACCCTTTCTAAGGTGTGATTTTTTCCGACTTACTAAGGCATTCTTAGTAATATTCCACCAAGTAGGTGATGAAGCTCCTTTATCCTTTCATTTGGGCCTTTTAGGGCTCCAAATTGGTTGGGTTTGGGCTGCCTATTTTTCAGCTTTCTTCTTCACTAGGGTTGGGCCCAAAGTATCCAAGAACTTGTGATGTCTTAGGGCCCTTTTAATATCCTCCTTGGGATGATCATATAGTCCATTT
>JAPFFP010044380.1:0-12465 GCA_026153255.1 Solanum medicagineum
TGATTGGCAGAAAGGCCCAACTGAGTTGAGTTAATGAGATCATGAGAGTCTTTACGAGAATAATTGAGATGATTGAGTTGAGATGAGGAGTCTTATGGGCATTGAGTCTTGGGAGGAGTATCGAGCATCGAAATGAGTAAGAGTAATTCCAACTCGAACTCATTAACTATGCCGCTAAGAGTTGGATTATACTAAGTCTATTAAAGTCATCCAAGTCCCTATTTTGTGAACTAAGTCTGTTAAAATCGAATAGGTTCCTATTTTAGGACTAAGTCCATTAAAGTCGGACATGTCCCCATTCTATTATCCTGAAACAATAGGACTTGATTGGTTAATTGTCCGGATCCATTATGGATTCGATTCGTTCTTTACCTTGGAAAGTACAGCATGATTGTGGCAATATCAGCGGGATTGTTATACAATTACTAGCCCATAGTGATTGTTGTCGGATAAGAGAAACTCTCAGATAGGTGCCACATTGATAGTACTCTAAGTCGAGTTGAGTTTAGTTCAGTTCTATTGAGTAGAGTTGAGTTGATTGATGAGGTTTGATTGGTTGATAAATCACTTGTCTACTCTTTCATCTTGCTTTAGATAGACATTTGACTTTCTAATTGAGTATCTTCTAAGTTGATGTTATTTCTATATTATTCTACCTCTTTATGTCTCATTTAACCATTTTACATGCTCGTACATTCCACGCACTGATGTCCCCTTTGGACTGCATCGTTTTATGATGCAGAGGCAAGTACTAGAGATCTTTAACATGCACACATTGAGGATGTTTGCATTCAACTGAGTTGGTGAGCCTCCCCTACTTCGGAGGATCCTCCTTATTTTCATCTACCTTATTAGAGTTAGATTTAAGTTAGCTTTAGTTTGAGTTAATGTATCCATGGGTCTGTCATTGGCAATATTTGATAGTGATAGAGGTTTCATAGACTAGAGTTGAGTTATTGATGTTAAGATTCTGTTGAGCTAGTTTCTTCCATACTAGCCTGTTTATTTGATATGATATTAGAGATTTAGATTTCCCATTATTATCTTTAGTCTTCCGCTAATTGACAGAGTTTATTGAATGAATAAATATGATGAGGCCAATGTTACGCCCCGAGAGGATACCCTAGACGTACCCAGCATCCAGAGACTATTGGTAGTCCCCAAGCGAACCATTTGGCCTCATCACATCAATCCAATCAATAAACTCTATAAACTTAGTGGAAGACGAAGATAAAGGTGAGCAAAGCTATTATCTCAAAAGTACATCAAATAAATAAAAAGGCCAGTAGAAAGAAACTAGCTCAATAAGTCTCAACATCAATACTATAACTCTAGTCTATGAAGCTGCTGTCACTATCAAGGTGTGCCAATGACAGACCTATGGCTACCTCAAAATAAAATAAAGCTAACTCAAAGTCTAACTCTAGTAGTAAGATGAAAATAAATGCAATGAATCCTCCTAAGTAAAGGAAGCTCACTAACTCACCTGAAATGCTCAGATCCTCAACGGTGCGCCTGTTAACGTTCTCTAGTACCTACCTCTGCATCATAAAATGATGCAGTCTAAAAGGGGACATCAGTACGTAGAATATACTGATATGTAAAATAGTTGAATGAAACGAAAACAAGTAGAATAATATAGAACAACATCAACTCAACATAATACTCAATCTCAATGTCAAATTTCTATCCAAAGCAATAATAAAGAGTAGACAAATGACCAATCAACCCAATCAAACCACATCAATCAACTCAGACTCAACTCAAAGGACTCAACCCAACTCAACTCAACTCAGAGTACTCAATGTGGGTACTTTCTGGGAGTTTCTCTTATTCGACAAAAATCAATTATAAGCCAGTGATTGTACAACAATCCTACTGATGTTGCCGCAGTTATTTCGTACTTGACGAGTAAGGAACGAATATGATCCACAAGGGATCTAAACTCTACAATCCTCTAGTTTTTCAGGGACTTTACCTCAAGCGAGGACCATGTGATGTAATGGTTCAATCCCTAATCCTACGCTTGGTGACGTACTTAATGAGTATGAGTGGGACTCAGTCTTACTCATTTCAGTGCTCGATACTCCTCCCGAGACTCAACGCTCATAAAACTCCTCCTTATCTCAAGTAGCCTCATAGAAGCACTCATCAACTCAATCAGTCTCATGGTGACTCTCATCATCTCATTAACTCAAACTCTAAACTCCTTTGTTATTTTCAGGGACTTTAATTCATCTCAATTAACTCAATTCTCATTTAAGAACTTAAGGACTCAGATCATCATTTAGAAGAAGTCATTTAGACAGAACTCAAGAACTCAATTATGAAGACTCATATGATCATCAAGCTCAAGTAACTCAACCTCATACTCATATAAAGATTACCCTCAACATACTCAAGTCAAGGCTCTAGACTCCATTCCGAGGTTCATTCATGCAATCTTTCACAAATATCATATAGGGTTTATATAGTGTCTCGTGGAAAATATTCAATTCAAGAAAAAAAGCTTATGATGATCATCAACATATGAAAATACATGTAATAGATATAATTTTCAAAAAACAAATCAATAAAATATTTCAAGAAACATATATGTGGACTCATGGACTCTCAACTCCTCTATTACCATCTTTGGGGTACCTGGAAGAACAATCCCATTTATAAGTTTAGCCTTACATACCTTGTGTGAAGTCTCTTGACAATGAATCCTCAAGAATTCTCCTCGAACTCCTCCATTTTATGCTCCTCTTGTTTTCTTTTTAGCCTAGTCTTTTTCAAGAACTTAGAAAAGGCTTATAATGGGGTTTAAAACCCTTTTTATGCTCAAAATGACCCATTTTGATCGTGTTTTGAGTTTTAGAGGGTTGGGAAAGGTCTAGAATTCCCCTTAGGAATCTAAGAAAAAGGTTTGCCTCGGAAAATGCATGTCCGCGACACAGACTTGGTATGATTTTGGTGTTTTTCGTTGAAAATTCTCCGGACGAGTTTTCCAATCCAATAGAAAATTTTTGGAACAAAATTAAGTGTTGGTCTGTGGTAGGTGCATGTTGTGCACGCCTACTGTTTTTCGTTTTTGCATCAAAAAATAATCTTTTAATCGATTGCTCTGAAAATCAATCGAGACCATTTTCCCACTCAAGTTTTCATATTGATCGCATATCCGGCCTCAAATTTACCATCAGAGCATGCAAAGATGTGTTATGCGCACACCTCTCCTCTAGGGGTACTTTGGTAATTTTATCAGGCATTACATCATCCTCATCTTAGGATCATTAGTCTTTGAATTATGAGTAAAGGTAGATATCAAGGCACGAATAGACTCAGACTCATCTGAATACTCACTCAACAACTCAAACTCTCGACTCCTCATCAACCTCAACAAACTCTGCTCAGACTCAAGCATAGACACATCAACTCAAGAATAGAAATCTCGATTTAGTCAAGGGTAGGAACATTACCTTCAACAATCTCCTCAGCAGGAATGAATAGAGTTGGATATTTAGCTCTCATCTCTTCCTTCGCTTACCACGTAGCTTCCTCAACGAATCGATTTCTCCATAAGACTTTGACTGAGGTGATCTCTTTGGTTCTCAACTTGCAAACTTGACAATCAAGGATTTGGACCAAATATCTTCGTAGACACGTTATCCTTCACTTCAATGCTCTCAATAGGGATCACCAAGGTAGGATCTCCCAAGAACTTCTTTAAGATCGAGATGTGGAATACCGGATGGATTGCATTTGACTCGAAAGTCAAGTCTAACTCATAAGCAACCTTACCAATACTCTTCACAATCTAATAGTGGCTAATATAGCGAGGACTCAATTTCCCTATCTTCCTAAATTTCATGACACCCTTCATTGGTGACACTTTCAAGTACACCCAATCATTTACCTCAAACTCTAAGTCTCTTCTCCTCATATCGATGTAAGATTTTTGGCAACTCTGTGCAGTCTTCAACCTCTCTTTAATGACCTTTACCTTCTCCGTTGATTGGTAGACAAGATTAGGCCCAATCATATCGGCTTTTTCAACCTCAAACCACCCAATTGGTGATTTACATCTCCTCACATACAAAGCTTCATAGGAAGCCAATTACATGCTTGCATGATAACCATTATTATATGCAAATTCAATAAATGGTAAGTTATCATCCCAGTTTCCTTTATAGTTAAGGACATAAGTTCTCAACATATCCTCCAATGTCTGAATTATACTCTCTACCTGGCCATCTGTCTGTGGGTGAAAGGCTATACTCATATTCACTTTAGTACCGAATCCCTTCTTGAAAAATCTCCAAAATTGGGAGGTGAATTGAGCTCCTCTGTCTGAGATGGTGGACAAGGGAATTCCATACAACCTCACAATCTTCTAGATGTAGCACTTCTCATACTCTACAGTTACTTGTCTTAACTACTAAAAAGTGAGTTGATTTGGTTTTTTATCCACAATCACCCATATCGAATCATGTTACTTTCGAGACCTTAGTTGACCAATAATGAAGGCCATGTTGATTATCTCCCACTTCCATTCATGAATCTCAAAGTTCTGTGCCAATCCACATGGCCTATGATGCTCAACCTTAACTTGTTGGTAATTAGGCACTTGGAAACAAATTCAGCAATATTCTTCTTCATTCCACTCCACCAATAAACTTCCCTCAAGTCGTGGTACATCTTGGTAGAGCCAAGATGAATAGAATATCTAGAGCTATGATCTTCAACCATGATAATATCTTTGATACCATCAACGCTTGGGATGCACAATCTACTCTGGTACCTTAACACTCCATCTCCCCCTTTGGAGAAGACCATCACTTTCTATTTGTGGATGGCCTCCTTCAATTGAGGTATAACAGGATCTTAGTCTTGCTTTTCTTTCACCTCTACTACCAAAGATGAAGCATACCCATTTTGAACATTTACTCCTCCATCATTATTCTCCTCAAGTTGAACTCCCAATTGAGCCAATCAATGCACTTCTTTAGCTAGATCCTTCTTTCCTTCCTCAACATAGGATCGCCACCCATTGACAACCTGATAAGAGCATCATCAACAATGTTAGCTTTACCTGGGTGATAGGGAATGCTCATGTCATAGTCCTTAAGCAATTCCAACTATTCCTCTATCACAGGTTGAGCTCTTTCTGACTGAAGACATACTGCAGGATCTTGTAGTCAGTAAACACATCCACATGCAGTCCATAGAGGTAGTGGTGCCAGATTTTAAGTGAAAATACCACCGCTGCCAACTGAAGATCATAAGTCAAATAGTTCCTCTCATGAACCTTAAGTTATATAGAAGCATAGGCTATCACTTTTTCTCTTTGCATAAGCACATATCCTAATCCAACTATCGAAGCATCATAATAGATCACAAAGTCCTTTGTTCAATTGGACAAGGTTAAAATTGGTGCAGTAGTCAGTCTAGTCTTCAACTCTTAGAAACTCTTGTCACATTCATTCAACCACTGAAACTTGACCTTCTTCTGAGTCAATTTAGTCAATGGTGTGGGAAGGGAAGAAAATCCATCAACATATCTGTGGTAGTAGCTTACCAACCCCAAGAAGCTCCTTATATCAATCGGAGAGGTCAGTCTGGTCCAGTTCTTGACCGCTTCAATCTTTTGAGCATCTACTTGAATTCCATCACCGAAAATAATATGGCCTAGAAAAGCCACTGACTTAAGCCAGAACTCAGATTTAGAGAATTTTTCATATAGCTCATGGTCCTTGAGGGTCTGAAGGACAACTCTGAGGTGATTGGCATGCTCCAACTCATCTCTAGAATACACCAAAATGTTGTCGATGAACACAATTACAAACATATCAAGATATTGCCTGAATAGCACATTCATCAAGTCTATGAAGGCTACAGGTGCATTCGTCAACCCAAAGGACATAACCAAGAACTCAAAATTGCCATATCTAGTCCTAAAGGCTGCCTTTGGAATATCACATTCCCTCGCTTTCAACTGATGGTAGCCAAATCTGAGGTATATCTTTGAGAAACAAGAGGCACCTTAAAGTTGGTCAAATGGATCATCTATCCTTGGGAGAGGATATTTAATCTTTATTGTGACTGTGTTCAGTTGCCTATAGTCGATACACATTCTAAGAGACCCATGTTTCTTTTGCACGAATAAGACAGGGGCACCCCAAAGAGAAACACTCGGCCTTATAAAGCCCTTCTCTAACAGATCTCTCAACTACTCTTTCAACTCTTTCAACTCTGTAGGGCCATCCTATAAGGTGGAATTAAGATAGGGTGGGTATCGGCAAGAACATTAATCCCAAAGTCAATCTCCCTATAAGGAGAGACTCCAGGAAGATCCTCAAAAAACACTTCGGCAAACTCCTTAACAATCGGGACTGACTCAAGAGTAGGAGGCTCAATATCATTAGAATTAACTCACACAAGGTGATAGATACAACCTTTGGAAATTAGCTTTCTTGCCCTAAGGGTAGGAGATAAACTTTCCCTTAGGTGCAACAGAATCACCTCTCCACTCTAGAACTGGTTCATTCGGGAATTAGAACTTAATGGTTTGGGCTCTACAATGGATGGAGGCATAATAGGCGTGAAGTCGATCTATGCCAAGGATTACATAAAAATCTGTCATCTCTAACTCAACCAAATCAATAAGAGTATCCTTATGATGGATGGGCACTACAAAGGCTCTATAAATTCTCTTAGCTTGAATAGACTCACCCACTTGAGTAGAAATATCAAAGGGTTCAAGAAGATTCTCAGGGATTCTATCAAATCAATAGGCCATATAGGGAATTACAAATGACAATGTGGCACCAGGATCCATTAAAACATAACAATCAAGAGAAAAGACTCGAATCATACCCGTCACAACATCTGGGGAGTTCTCCTGATCTTGACGACTAGCCAAGGCATACAAATAGTTTGTGGCTCCCCTTGCGCCTGACATAGTACCTTTCTGGGTTCCTCTAGTTGGCAGTGCTGGTGCAGAAGATTAAGCCCAGTCAGCCTGCTTTAGACAGTCTCTCTGGTAATGTCCCACTTGACCACACCAGAAGCATGTATCACTCCCCTCATGACATTTACCCAAGTGTAATCTCCCACACTTACCACATGATGGTTTACCCTGTGCACCTTGAGCCACACTAGCTTGTGACTGAGATCCATGGGCTCCAACATTCTGAGACCTCAGAACATTTCTAACTCTGGGCGTAGTGCACTAGCAGATAATGGTGTTTTCTCGAACTGGAATTTTGTTATCATTCACTCTCTTTTCACCCTCGTGACTGAATGTCTTAGCCTTCCTACTTATGAACTCTTCTCTGTCATGTTGTCTCTCCTCAGCAGCTTGTTGTATAAAAGTCATCAATCTCTTGATGTCTATATCACTCACAAGCATCACTCCCCTCCCATGTTTCTTTGGCCCTCTGTTCAGCCCTTCAACATACATCCCTATTCTCTCCCTCATGTCGGCAACAGCATCCGGAGCATAGCAAAATAACTGAGTGAACTTAAGCCCATACTCTTACACAGTCATAGAGCCATGTTTTAGATTCACTAACTCTCTTACCTTGGACCCCCTTCGTTCTCTTCGAAAGAAGTGCCCCAAGAAAGCTTTCTTGAACACTGCCCAAGCCAGCAATGGGGCATTCTTTCCTCTACCCTTCTTTCATTGATCGAACCATAGCCTAGCTACACCCTTAAGCTGGTAGGTAGCCAGTTCAACTCTGTCAGCATTAGCCACTTGCATCACTTGGAATACTTTCTGAAGCTCCTCTATATAGTTCTCAGTATCCTCAGTGGACACAGACGCTATGAACTTAGGACTCATCCTTAAGAATTCTCACACTTTAGATGTGTCATGTACATCCTATCTACCCGTCCCTTTTCTTGCAGAAGGTGTTGTGATAGCCTGGACTAGAGTTTGAATAGCCTAGCGAAGCTCACCATTGGAGATCTCAGCTTGTGGGGGCTGCTCAACAAGGACAGCTGGATTCGCGGGCTCCTCATGTCCTTGAGGCTCAGGTGGGTTAACATTCTACCTGGTGGGATCTCCTCTACCTCTGACAACTCTTTTGGGAAGCATGATCACAACTCTGCAACAGTAGAGCATAAATTGAAAGAGAACTTTCCATAAAGCATAACTCTATCACATGATTTGGAACTTCAAAGAAGTGAAACAATTCCTAATGTCTTGTAGCTTCCTTATTATGGATGTGAAGCTCTTAATACCAATAATAAGGAGTCCACTAAGTACGTCCTCATAGACTCCCTAGGTGACTTGAACTCTATTCTGTGATACCAAGTTTGTTATGCCCAGGAAAGGTACCCTAGATGTGGCTGGCACCGAGAGACTATTGCTAGTCCCCAAGCTAACCACTTGGCCTCATCACATCCATCCAATCAATAAACTCTATAAAATCAACGGAATACTAAGATAAAGGTGAGAAAAGCTAATGTCTCAAAAGTATATCAAATAAATAAAAAGGCTAGTAGAAAGAAACTAGCTCAAGAAGTCTTAATATCAATACTCTAACTCTAGTCAATGAAGCCCTTTATCACTATCAAGGGGTTCCAATGACAAACCTAAGGCTACCTCAAAATAAAATAAAGCTAACTCAAAGTCTAACTCTAATATCAAGATGAAAATAAATGCAATGAATCCTCCGAAGTAAAAGGAGGCTCACCAACTCAGCTGAAATGCTCAGATCCTCAGTCGTGCGCCTATTGACGATCTCTAGTACCTTCCTCTTCATCATAAATGATGTATTCCAAAATAGGATGATAGTATTGGAATGTACTGGTATGTAAAATAGCTTAATGAAATAGAAACAGGTAGAATAATATAGAACAACATCAACTCAACATAATACTCAATCAGAATGTCAAATATCTATCTAAAGCAAGAATAAAGAGTAGACAAGTCACCTATCAACCCAATCAAACCTCATCAATCAGCTCAGACTCAACTCAACTCATCTCAACTCAACTCGACTCAGACTACTCAATGTGGGAACTTTCTGGGAGTTTCTCTTATCTGACAATAATAACTTATGAGTCGGTGATTGTACACCAATCCTGTTGATGTTGCCGCGTCCATTTCGTACTTGCCGAGTAAGGAACGAATATGATCCACAAGGGATCTAAACTCTACTCCTCTATTATTTCAGAGACTTTACTTCAAGCGGGGACCATGTGATGTAATGGTTCAATCGCCCATCCTACGCTTGGTCACATTGTTAGTAAGTGCGAGTGAAGACTCATTATTACCCATTTTGGTGCTCAATAATCCTCCTAAGACTCAATGCTCATAAAACTTCTCCTCATCTCAATTAGCCTCATAGAGGCACTAATCAACTCAATCAGTTCGTAGAGACTCTCATCATCTCATTAACTCAAACTCTAAAGTCCTCTATTGTTTTCAGGGACTTTAACTCATCTCAATTAACTCAACTCTCACTTAAGAACTCAAGGACTTAGATCACTATTTAGAAGAAGTCGTTTAGACAGAATTTAATTATGAAGACTCATAGGATCATTAAACTCAATTAACTCAACCTTACACTCCCATCAAGATAACCCTCAACATACTCAAGCCAAGGCTCTAGGCTTCATTCCTAGGTTCATTCATGCATGCTTTCACAAATATCATATAGGGTTTATACAATGTCTCATGAAAAATATTCAATTCAAGGAAATAAGTTTGTGATGATCAACAACATATGAAAATACATATAACAGATATAATTTTCAAGAAAAAAAATCAAGAAACATATATATGGATTCATGGACTCTCAACTCCTCTATTACCATCTATGAGGCACATGGAAGAATAATCCTATGTTTTAGTTTAGCCTTATATACCTGGTGTGAAGTCTCTTGACAATATACCTTATAGCCCTAGTCTTTTTTCAAGAACTTAGAAAGGGCTTAGAATAAGGTTTAAAAACCTTTTTACGCTCAAAACGATCCATTTTGATTCATATTTTGTTTGTAGAAGGGGTTGATAAAGGTCTACAATGCCCTTCACGAATTTAAGAAAAACATTCACCTCGGGTCATGAATGTCCGCGATGCGGACTTGGTATGGTTTCGGCGTTTTTCATCGAAAATTCTCTAAACGAGTTTTCCAATCCGGCAAAAGCTTTTTAGAACGAAATTAAGTGTTGTTCCGTGACAGGTGCGAGTCATACTTTTGTCGCGCACTCTCACTGTTTTTCATTTTCGCATCAAAAAATTATCTCTTGATTTGGTTGCTATAAAATCAACCTAGATCACTTTCTCACTCAAATTTTCATGTTGATTGCATATCCAGCGTCAGATTTACCGTAAGAGCATGGGAAGACACGTTATGGACACACCTTTTATCTAGGGGTACTTTGGTAATTTTATCAGGCGTTACAACCAAGTGGTTATCTTGGGGACTAGCAATAGTCTTTGAGAGTCGGCTACATATAGGGTACCCTCCCACGGCGTGAAAAAGGCCCAGCAGATTGGATCAATCACAACCTACCCTTATGGAAAGGAATCAATCACATCCTAAGAAAATGGAAGACCTCAGGCGCAAAAGGAAAATAGTGCTTAAAGGAGAGAGATTCAGGTGCAAAAGGAAAAAAGTATTTCAAGGAGAAAAGATATAGTGGATCAATCAAAGATTGGACAGAAGATTATTTCCAAGAAAAATTCTTGATTAGACAAGATCATATCAAGAAAAAAATCCGAATTAAATAAAACTATATCAAATAAGAAGATCTGGAGAATCAATCAAATTACGTACCTTAAAAGCCTTGCTCTTATTCTTGGAAAGATCATTCATGACTGCATCAATCCAAGGATTAATTCTCTGTGATGCCATCTTTTCTACATAAAAGAAGGCATCGAGTTTATCTCAACATATACGAGCCTACTGCATTCAAGACCCTCTTCATCTTTAAGAAAAACATTGTAACTCATTTGTTTTACTATGAAGAAAAGAGAGACAAAAGAAGAAAAAATTAAAAGAGAGGACTGTATCAAAAGAAAAAGAAAGAGAGGACTGTATCAAGAACGTTTTCATTTTCCTTTCCTTTTTTCTTGGAGCTTGAAATAAGTTGTCTTTGCCCTCCTTTCCAATGTTCAATCTTCTTATTTTTAGCTAAAGAATTAATGTGTATAATTACCAAAACATGATTTTAGTTTTAATAGAACAATGTTTGATTACTTGAAAAGTGTTGAAGATGAGCTAAAATTTTAGTGAAAGTCAATGAATCTTCTTTAAGCTTGAAGTCAAAATTTGTGTTTTCCAAATTGAATTTTACTTTGAGTTGAAAAATACTGGATACATTTTTGAGGAATTCGAATGTTAGTTTTAACACGATTTGGTGAAGATTTAAGGTGATTTTAATTGAAATTTTAATTAAATTTGGAGTGAAAGATGAGATGTATATCTTAGGAGTATCCCATATACATAATGACAAATTCATATTACAAATAATCTTCATTAGATTACATACTTTGTATATATTTTTAAAATTGATATAACATAATCTACCGGCATAAAAAGTGTAACACCCTACTTTTTTTAAAGCTAAAATTGAGTCATCCTTCATATGATATATGATTGTAATCTATGATTCTTACTTGACCGTTGGTGTTAAAGTCAATTTCTTAGTGTGAAAATAGATTTAAAGATGAGCTAAGGGCACACGAACCCTTTAGTGCGAAGTTAAATAAAAATCTTTCTTAAAGATTGAGTTTCGATGTAAGATTTTATAAAAGTTAGGTGGACCAATAACTTTTAGGTTTTATATACATACTATGATCAATTTCTAAGTATTTAAAGCATGTCAGATGTGATTTAGAGTCATAAAGAACATTTTACATTAAAGTTAAGTCCAAATAAGTTCTACCGACTAAGTTTCGTATGAGTTGATAGAAGGGTTAACTTGAAATGACCATATCTCCTAAAGTATAATGAGTTAGATGACCCATAATATATCAAACTAAATTTCTTTGAATTAAATTTTCAATACATCTAATATTGTCTTAATCAGAGTGCAGGGTAAAATGTTATGACCATTTTACTAGAGACATGCAGAGTTGTCTAAAGGTCTGCGGCAACTTTGCAATGCAGAGTGGACGTAGACTCTTCTAGATAAGTTAAATGATGTCCTTTTATTAACTTTGAGGGATATTTTTATGCTATAGTCTTTGAGGGTTTATTTTAATGTCCCAAAGCGCATAAAATGATAGTTTTTCATAAGTAAAATCCTCTTCTTCATGCCTAAACTTAAACACTCAAGAATCATCAAGAAAATCAGCAAGTTAGGCTAGCTTTAAAGATTCATCATCAAGGTAAGTTATTCTCCATAAATTTCTAGCTTCCCAACCCAAATTCCCTCATCCATTAATGAATCTTTAAGAGAAATTTTAAATCATAACCCAGGGTTTTAAGAAAACTAATTCAAGAATTTCAAAAAAAGGATTTCTTGAT
>JAPFFP010044381.1:0-12465 GCA_026153255.1 Solanum medicagineum
GAGTTGCATTTTTGACAAGTTTAAGAATATATATATATATATATATATATGTTTCATATGCATGACATATTTTTGTTAGTTAAACTATCTCAAGGTGCAATTTTAAAGTACTCAATCTTTAGTACTTTTTGGTCATCTTACATACAGTACCTTCCACGTACTGACGCCTTTGGTGCTGCATTATATCATCATGTAGATGCGGATGTCTATGTTAGCAGATGCTCAGTAGGGCAATCCCCATCAGGGATCGGTGAAGCCTCTTTGCATCCAGAGGAGATAGAGAGTCTTCATTTCTTTGTATTTATGTTTGTTGAGGTTCCCATGAGCCTATTCTGGTGCCTTGTTCAGAGTGAGTACTTTAGATTCTTCATAGACTAGAAAGATATCCTTCAAGTTATTTCTTTGAAATTGTTTGAAAGGTTTTAAGTTAAAGTTGTATATATTGTTATTGTATCTTTAAGTTCATGAATTTGAGCCCATCCTAGTTCTTACGGTATTAATGTCTTCCACTGAGTAAGTTAGCCACGCCAAGTGGTTCTCTTGGGACCAAAAATGATTTTCGAGTGCCAGCCACGTCCAGGGTGTAGGCTCGGGGCGTGACAATTTTTTTATTTCTATGGCTTGAAAATTATATTCTATTATCATTATTAGTAATAACCTACTTCTAAGTTGTCATTTATTCAATTTTCTCTTATTTGTTCACCAAAGATAGGTACATCTATTATTTGTCCAAAAAATAAGAAATAAAATTTTAATTTTTGAAACAAAATATGTAATCTACATATTTTTTATTTTATAAAGAGTACCAAAACCTGTCGAATAATAAGCTTATTCACATTATTTCATTTATTCACACTATATTTAACTAGTGTACGTACCTGCGCATTGCGGGATAATTTTTAATGCCATAATTTTTAAATTGAAAAAATCAATTTAAGTATCGAACATTTATCTATACTATATTAAAAGCATGAAGACTCTATGAAACGTTCTTTGAACTTTTTGCCCATCATTGAAATACTCTGATTTAGATAAAATTATCTTTTCACTAATATTTGATTTATTATTTTATATTTTATTTATTTAGTTTCAGGATTCACTTTTAAATTAGAATTTTTTTTATATTTAGAATTGTCATATTCTGGGAGGGTACCTTAGGCGTAACTGGTACTCAGAGGCTATTGCTAGTCCCCAAGCGAACCACCTAGTCCAATCACACATCATACACTCAATACTTTAGTAGAAAACACTTAGGAGGTTACAAGATACTATTAACGTGCTACAACTATCAACTTTATCTATCACATGGAATAAAATTAATGAACAACATTCAGTCTGAAAAGGGAAAAGGGGAAAAAGAAACCCCAACATCAGCCATCATCAGTCAACGTCTATGAAGCCTCTATAGCTACTATCGGAGAAGGTACCATGACAGGCCATGGCTACCACAATCCAATAAACAAACTCAAGGAAAATAAAAGAAAGTAAAGATGTCCTCCTGAAGGAAGGGGAGGACTCACCAAATCTGGAATCAAGGAGCTCTGAATCTCAACGATTCATCTGCTGAAGTCCTCTATCTACAGAATCTGCATCATAAAATGATACAGTTCCAAAGGGGCGTTAGTACATGGAATGTACTATATGTAAAATGGGCTAAAGTAAATAATATAGGCTATACAATATAAAATGATGTCAGCTCATCAATAACTCAACCTCAACTCAAAGTAAGGAATAGGAATCTATCACATTACCATCCATCAAGACGTCATACAATGACATTGATCTCAGAATACTATCAACGTGAAACCTATTTGGGAGTTTCTATAACCGATAATCATCACCTATGAGCCAGTGATGATACAACAAAGAAATTTTGTTGTCTTATCTGCTCAGTACCTTGCCAGGGTAAAGGACGGGTCTATTAGGGATCCCAAACAAGCCTATCAAGTCCTCTATGGGACAATGGAAACATCTGCTTTAACGATCCAATCCTCTCCTACGCTGGCTATGTAGTTAATGAGTGTGAGTGAGACTCACTCTTGCCCATTTTGGTGCTAATACTCCTTCCAAGACTCGACATTCTCATATGTTTGTCAACATCAGGATGGTTATACAACCAACCTCGGTCAGACGGGGACCTCATCTCATCTCACTTTCTATCATCTCAAGGAATAGAATCTTCCTTCCAAATTCTATCTCACTTCTGTTTAAACTCTATGGATTCTAATTTCATCAACTTCAGCATCATTATGCTCATCTCCAAACTCAAACCACAACAATCATTACGCCCAAACCGTCAAGGTTCTAGACATTATCCCTAAGTTCATTCTTGAAGCCTTTAACAAGGTATTCATAAAGCGTTGTTACACAATCATATAATCAAACATGTAAACTATTAATTCAAGGTATGATGATCATTAATTTAAGAAAGTATGTAAAAAGTTGAACATAGTCTTAAAGATTTCATTCAAGATATCACAGTTAAGACTCATTACTTTCAACTAATCAACCTAACTCAATCATGGGGACACATGGGAGAACAATATCATGTTATGGCTAGCCTTTACATACCTGAGATTGAAGAGTTCTCAACTTTTCTTCAAGAACATGGACTCAACCCTTAATCCTCTAAACTTTCTTGTCTCTCCTCTCAAGGTTTTCTTGCATAAAATCTTAGGAAGAATGGGTTTTAAAACCCTCAATCCATAATAACTGGCCTTAAAAGTACATTTTAAGACTTAGGATGGGGTGGGGAATGACCAAAAGGCCCTTCCTGAATTAAGAGAAAAACTTTCAAAATTTGTACACTGAGGAGTGCGGACTAGTGTATTTCGCGAATTTTTGAAATTTTCAATTCGTGTCGAAATTTTAAAAAAAAACCTTAAGTGTGTCTCCGCGCCCCTCCATGTCGCATCGGGGGCACGGATCGACACTATTTTTGCATTAATTAGAAAAAATTATTTTTCGATCCAGTTACTCTTAAATCGGGTCGAGATCATTTCTCCACTCGATTTTTCGCACTAATCGCAAATTCGATCTTGAATTTTTCATCGGAGCTTTGGAAGATATGTTATGTGTATGATACATTTTATGAGCATTTCAATAATTTTATGGGGTGTTACATTGATTTAGGAATATTCTACATAAATAATTGTCTTGGCTATTATTCTTCTACTATTTAAGACTTTGAAATTAACTAAAATTTTAATTATCAAATATTTTGTTAATAAAAGTATGTAATATAGCAAATTTAAAAGAAAAAAGAGAAATTAAAATTATGTGGAAACATTAAACTATGCCTTTTATATTTAGGAGTCTTTTTAAATTTTAATTTTAATCAATTTATTATTTAAATCCTGACTTGTGACACCCTGTAGCTTCATGCTCTTATGTATCCATGTTTCAAGCCTCATTTTTCTAGGTGGGAAGTGTATTTGGGTCGTGGGGAAACTTCTAGTACTTAGACAAGTTCAAGACTTCATTATGAATTGAGTTTGGGTGTTGGTTTGTGCCAAGGTCAATTTTAAATGAGCATAACTTTTAGCACACAAAGAACTAGATGACCCATGAAATTTCAAATGAAATCTCTCTGAGTTAGCTTTCCGATGCACTTTGTTTCACCCCATTCCGGATTTGGATAGAGGAGTTATGACCATTTTCGTGAGACCCTTCCGTGTAGTGATGTCACCGAGCACTTAGATGGACAGTGAGGGTTTGGACGAGCCGCGTAGACTTTTTTGCGCTAGAAAAGAAATTTTTGGTCTAAGGGTTGGGACACGTCCAGTGGCATGAGCCCTGTGGCTTGCCACTGACCTTGTGGCTAGCCGTGGAGGTGTGCAAGTGAGGCAAGGTTGGTGCGAGGGAAGTTTCTCGACCAAGGGTAGTGCCACAACCATCTTCACAAGCCACGGTAAGCTTTATGAGCCATGTGGCTTGGCGTGGAGCCTCCTGCACACATTGTTTCCCACCAAGTGTCACTCCACGAGCCACTACACGGACCATGTAGCACCATGGCCCGTGGAGCCTCCCATCAAAGTGACGTTGACGTTTAATTTTTCCCAAGTGTCCCAAATTCAAAATTTTTGACTAATTATCATCTCATGAGCACTCCACACGACCCATGGAGTGCCACACACCCGTGTAACCTCAAGTGAGGTGACACTTTGTCAATTTTTCTCTCTTTTTTATTAATGGCATTTTCGTAAATTTTATTCATTCTGATGATCTCTTTGGACTTCTAATGCTATCTTATCCTCCCCAAAAGACCTAAACCCTATCTCAAAGGATCAACTCATCACTACCAACTTGAATACACCCTTAAATCCTCTCAAAACCCTCTGCCAAAGCCTTAATACAAATTCAAGGAAACTCAAGAACAAGTTTTCAATTCGAAGACCCATTCCAAGCTTCAATTCTTTCTCAACTCAATTTCAAGAAACTCAAGGTCTAAGGTATGTTGGGTTCAACCATTGGGTCCTTTAACCCATGGTGCTAAATCCTCTTTTTTACCTAAAATTGCATGTTTCTAAGCTGATTTACTTTTGGGTGTTACTTATTATGAAATTGATGATAAACTATATTGGGGTTTATGAAATATTGTTCAACTATGCATGTTTTGAGCTATGGATCTATGATCCGTTATGTGATTTGATGAGGGCTTTTTATGAATCTTGCATGAGAGTATTATCAAGTGTTGGTGGGTGGTTTTACATTAATTTTCTCACATGATTTCACTCTTGAATTGCATGATTTTGTACTAGCATTACACACCCTCCAAGTGTTTGTAAAATGTCCGATTTTGGATTATTGGGCTATTGATGATCCATTGTATGACCTATGATTTGAATGACTTTATGATGATAAGAGGAAGGTATATATGTATTGTTTTCATGAAAAGTACCATTAGTGTTGCAAGTTAACTACACCATGGATGGTTGGGTGTGACAACGATCAACCAACTGAAGGGTTGATACCTCAATCACCATGGATGGTAGGGTGTGACAACCATCATGCAACCAATTGAGGGGTTGATACCTCAATCACCATGGATGGTAGGGTGTGACAACCATCAACCAAATTGAGGGATTGATACCTCACTCACCTTAGATGGGAGGTAGTAAACCCGTTAACTAAATTGAGGGGTTGATACCTCAATCACCTCCAAGGGGTGGTTCACCTTGGATTCCAAGTACTAGGTTGATTGGTTATGATGAGGCCTCTTCCTACACATGTAATATGTTATATATAAGTTTTATTTACTTCAAGCATCATCTATACATGTCACATTATTATTACGTTATCCGTTGCTTATGATTATGCATTTTGCCTATGTTGACCATCAATTGTTGCATTGAATTCTACATACTTAGTATATTCAAACGTACTAACACGTATCCTATGCCTACATGATGTTACCATACAATAACCGGAGCTCTAGTCGACTATCTTCCTCCTCTATGTGGCTACTACTATCTCCCAAAGCAAGTTGGTAAGTCCTCCACTCTGAGCGCATGCTTCTTTGAAATTTATTCTCTGTATTGACTCTTATTATGTTGGAAACTTATGACTATGAGGGTGAGCCCGGAGATTGTCTTAGGCCCCGCTCTTATCTACATATTAGAGGTGTTGTTGGAACATTATGATCTACTAATGATATACTTTGACTTTCTACATATCTATGGTATCAACTATCTCCCTTAATCCCATTTTTCCCTTTTACTATCTCTTGATGTTGTACAATTGCTTCCACGACCAAGGATGCATAATGATATGTTAAGAAGCTTGTTTGGGGTCCCTTCGGTTTCTCTATTCACCGTGTCATGTCTAGGCCCTAGGTCCAGTCGTGACAAGCTTGGTATCATATCACTAGGTTGTTAGTGGTCCTCGGCATCCAACACTTTGCATCAATTAGAGTCTTATTCATGGTTGTGTTGTGCACCATGTCTATGAGTAAGAGGCTATGAGGCGTTTTAGAAAATGTTTCTCTTTTTCTTGATTTATATCATGCTATTGAAGTTAGGTAAGGGTCCCCCTCCAACGAATGTTCTTTTCCATTTTTAGATCATGCCTAACACAAGAGGAAGAATAGCTCGTACACTCGAAGAACAACCGGCTCATGGAGAGCTCCAGGATGCTTTCTTTGCTAGCTCAAGTCATGACTAATCAAATCAATCAAGGGCGCTAAGCCCTTCATGCTCCTACCCTGGGATCTAGGGTGAGAGACTTAATGAGAATAAACCCACCAGAGTTCCATGGGTCAAAAGTGGATAAAGACCCTTAAGAATTTATTGATGAGGTATACGTGGTGTTCGATATCATGGGTGTTAGGTTGGAACAGAAGGCAGAGTTGGTGGCGTACCAACTCAAGGATGTGGCTCAAATATGGTATGTCCAATGGAAAGTAAAGAAGGGGAACAACAATAAGATTCTATGTGAGGAATTTAAGGAAGCCTTTCTCAACCGGTTATTCCCTCTTGAGCTAAGGGAGGCCAAAATGATGGAGTTCATGAATTTGAAGCAAGGGTCAATGAGTGTGAGGGGTACACCCTCAAGTTCAACCAAATCTCTAAATATTCTCCACACTTGGTTGCCGATTCGAAGTCTAGAACGAATAAGTTCGTGATGGGTGCATCCGATTTTGTGAATGAGGAGTGTCGGGCCGCTATGTTGATTTTAGTGACATGAATTTTTCCCGCTTAATGACCTATGCCGAACAATTAGAGGGGGAGAAGCTTAGAAAAAGGAGGAGTCGTAAGGCCAAGAGGGCTCGTTTTGATGGTAATTCCCAAGGTCCCAAGGGTGGACGATTTCATCAAGGCCAAGGATCTTCCAATGATCCAAATAGAAGGTTTGCCAATGACAACACAAGGGTTCAAGGTGATGGTGGTATGGCACCCAATGCTATGTGTCCAAAATGTGGTAGGAGTCATAGAGGCCCATGTTTGAGGGATACTAATGTATGCTATAGTTGTGGAGAAGTGGGTCATAAGAAAATTGATTATCCTCGTAATCAAAACGAGGGTAGAGATGGTCGTCCACAAGGCCGGGGTGCAAATGCGGTCCCTTTGGGAAGGGAAAGTCAATAAGGTGGTGCCCCAAGGCACAATCGATTCTATCCTCTTCATGGGAGGCAAGGGCTTGATGATGTGGCCGATGTTGTCACCGTATGTTAAAATCCTTTGATTTTGATGTGTATGCATTGATAGACCCGGGTGCCACTCTTTCTTTTTTTACCCCCTTTGTTCCCAAAAAGTTTCATGTTAAACCTGAGTTATTGTATGAGCCATATGAGGTTTCTACTCTCATTGATGCATCTATTATTGCTAGAAGAGTCTATAAAAATTGTCCCATTTGCATTTTGCATAAAATATTGTTGTGACTTTGTTGAGTTGGACATGTTAGATTTTGACATTATTCTTGGGATGGATTGGTTGCATGCATACTATGCCTCTATTTATTATAGAACCCGTAGGATCAAATTCCAATTCCCTATTGACCCCATCCTTTAGTGGGAGAGTCATGATGTGGTAGTCAAGGGTAGGTTTATTTCTTGCATTAAAGCCCAAAGGTTAGTCTCTAAGGGGTGTCTCTATCATCTTGTGAGGGTTAGGGATGTACAGTCTAAAGTCCTTCCTATAGAGTCGGTTCCAGTGGTTAAGGAGTTTCTTTATATCATCCCAAATGACCTTCCCAATGTCCCTCCGGAAAGGGAAATAGATTTCGGTATAAACCTCTTTTTTGATACTTAACCTATCTCTGTTCCCATTACCGTATGGCCCCAACGGAGTTAAAGGAGTTGAAGGAGCAATTGAGGTGCACCGATTTTATTTGTGAATAAGAAGGATGGTTCTCTTATAATGTATATTGATTATCGGCAGCTTAATAGAGTCACCACCAAGAATAAGTACCCTCTACCAAGATTGATGATCTTTTTTACCAACTTCAAGGGGTTAGTCATTTCTCTAAGATTAATCTTTGGTCCGGGTATCACCAAGTGAAGGTGAGGGTGTGTGAGATTCCCAAGATGACCTTTTGAAATAGATATGGGCACTATGATTCATGGTTATGTCTTTTGGATTGACCAATGTACCAGCTATCTTCATGGATCTTATGAATATGGTCTTCAAACCCTACCTTGATTCATTTGTTGTGATCTTCATTGATGATATTTTGATCTTTTCTCAGGGTGACTTTGTCTAGCAGGTGTTTTCTTAAGTTTCTCTTTCTTTTTCTTTCGGTGTTCTACATAACATTGTTGTAATTTTTGTAATTTTGTTAATATTCTTTTTTTGCTTCCCTGTGTACTTTTGGCTTTTGGACAAAGCTTCTTTCACAATTAATTTAACTTTTTTTTTTTTAGATTTAGTTATTTGATTTAGATAAGAAAAAGATTTTTTCATAATTAATTTAATTTCTGTTTTTTTAGCTTTTATTATTTGATTTAGATAAGAAGTTATAATATTTAACACTTCTAAATCAATTAAAATTTCATCTAATATACAAAATAATTTTTGTAATTCTATTTAAGGAATATTTTGGATCAAAATGTCTCTTCTTCTTCTACTTCCTACATCTATTTTTTTTTTCTTTTTGTTCTTATCTCATTCTTTCAATATCTCATTCTTTCTGCCTTTCTTTACTTCTTTATTTAATAACTTTAAAAATTATATATGAATTGTGCATGATCAACAACTGACAATGTATTCTTTCCTTTTGATAATTTCTCGTGTTTATCTTTCAGCTAAAAATTTGTGATAGTAAAATTGAACGAACAAAGCATGGTGCCGCCGAATGAAGTTCTCACAAAAATTTAAAGGTTTATCATTTTTTCCCTTGCTTTTTTTGATTGTGAATCGGTTTCAATTATGTTATTTAACTATATTTTGATACATTATTTGTTAGTATTATGATTGATTTATAATTAAACTTATTTGTTGAATTCGAAATATAAAATTATCTTAATATGTAGAACTTTTATTTGAATAATAAATCTAGGCCATAAATCTATAATACGGGGGATAAATATAATTGTATCATATTTAACATTGTACCTATTCTCCCTCTTTATTTTTCTATAATGATCTTACATATGTTGTATTGTAATATACCTTATTTTAGTTGTGAAACATAAAAATGTTTCAGTTGACTGAGAATGTAACTTCAGAGTCAAAGGATTGCAAAACATACAAATTGATAACAATTACATAGGTATTATATAATAATATTTTTGCTTTAAATTCGCCGACAGTTTATTTCTAGGTACTTGATATTATTAAATAACATAAAATTCATAAATTTTAAATGCTTATTATTGAATAACAAAAATTTTACCCATAAACTTTTAAGTAAGGCTAAGATAAAATTATAATTACCAGTTATATATAAAATTTTTAATAAATTAGTAATATTTGGGTAAAAGTTTTCTACTACCACTTAAAAGAAGTCCAAAAGATAGTAAAGATTTTCTATTAATACTTAAATTCCTAATTTTACAGACATTTTTATTCAATTAATTATACATTTTATTAAAAAATCTACAATTTTTATTTAAAGAAGTCCTTGTGTTTTACACTTTTCTAAGGTTTAAAAAAAAGTGCGGGCCAAAAGGAAACAAAATGTCAACAAAGTCCAAAAAAATTTTTTTTTTTTTTACTAACAGTTGAATTGCTAAGTTTATGAGAAACTTCTAATTTAATTGATTATATTTTTTTATAAAAATAAAAATCTACAGTCCTATTTTAAAAAGTCCTAATATTTTATACATCTAATTCAATTTAAATATTACTGTATATAATTATTTATTTGAAGGATAAAATTCCTACAATTTTATTTAACTAATAATTTGCAGATAATTTATTAATATTTAACACTTTTAAAAGGTCTTTAAAATATTGTACTCCCCAAATTATTGTGATAATTAAATCTAATTAGATTATGAAAAAAATTCTGCATCTAGAAGTCTATTAGATATAGATCTTCATTCTATATTAACATATTCTATTTTACTAGCTAAAAGAAGTATAAGTGTTAATTTGAAAAAGTGACTTTCACTTTCGGAAAATAAGATTTAATACTTAATTAATTTAAGTACAAATTAAATTTTTGAAAATTAAAAGAAAGTCGCCACCTAATTTTAACGATAATTAGGAAATCAATAAAATATTTAAAAAGACTTAATAGAAAAAAATCTTTTTAAAGTACTAAAGAAAGGATTCGGATTCAATTTTCACTGTCACTCAAAATAACCGCTAACTCGTAGTTGACCAACGATTAGGAAATCTTGACTAACTTTGAAAATTTTGACTAAACTTAAGCAAATTGACTTAACTTATAAAAAATCGATTAGATTTGAAAAATTTTCGAAAATGGACTGAATTTGAAAATTTGACTAAGTCTTCAAAAAGAAGTTAACTAAATTTGGACTATTTTGCAAGAGTTTTACCAAAAATGAATTAAAGTAATAATCCTAACACTAAGAAAATCACTAAAATGAAAATTAACATAAATAAAGACAAAGTTGAGGAAATATTTAAATTAATTAAAAAAAGAGAATAATACAAATAAAGTTAGTGTTAGGGACAAGTAGCAATTATTATAAATATAACAAAACAAAGTGATAATAAATGGACTAAGCTATTGGGCTTGGCAGGCCCATATAGTTAACCTATCCTAATTTCTAAAGATTGGGCCTGCTAACCCTTCAATTTCCACTGCTGCTGCTGCCCTTTATATTGGGCTTTGGCCCATTTCCTGCTATATATAACAGATGTATACCAGTGTATAAATTATGTATACTGGTGCATACATCTGCTCCTTTGCACTCCATGACATGTATTTCGTCTTCAGAAGACCTGCAAGCAGCTCCAAGACCCTGTAGGCTGCTTTCTTTAACTGTAAATTGAGGCTGGCTCGACAAAAGGGAATTTTAGCCCTTCCTGGCCCAAGGAAATGCAAGATGGAGTTCAAAAGAACCCAAAATTGTAATTGTAGTTCATGCAAAGACGAAAGAAACAAGTATTAATACCTAAAAAGATCAATTCTATCTACTATTTTAACAAATACGTAAATGGCCTTGCAAATTAACCAATAGAGTGCCAGTAGCCAAAATAAATAAAGAAATAGAGCTTCAAAATCAATCAAAACAATGAAGCAACTTAAACAAAATATGGTACTTTCCACTAGCCAAATTGTAACAGATATCCCTAAACCAAGTTTTAAAATCATTTTCTTAGTGGTTAAAAATTTACTTTAAGAAAAGAACTCTAATCACAAATGACTTTGAACAAACAAGCTTGCCCAGATGCATATTAACAAATAGATATAGCACCTTAAAGAAATATATTCTACCAGTTATAAACATAACATGAACATGGGATGAGCACCACTTTGGCAAAGAAAAATAATAAGAAGCTTAGTCATACTTTGTGTGGAATGAGCTTTTTGCCGACACCTACTTAAAAAAAATAATAGTAAAGTTCCAGCAAATAAGCTCAAGGAGAAGCAAAACAGACTAGTCTTTAGACTAATAACACATATAAAACAGAAATAAATCAAGCTACTGTCCTGTAAAGCTAAGTAACTTCATCTCCAACTAGATTTCAGATATTAAAGCAAAGATGAGGCATAAGCTGTAACAACTTAAAGCGACCTAGTGAAATAAACCTAACAACATCAGATTCATTTTCCACTTAAGAGTGGATAGCACCAAGAGTTCCATTCTCTGTAGTCTCTGCCTCAAACACAAATCTTGAATCAACAACTTGAAGGTCTAACAGAAAGGAAACTTGGGTCTTCCCCCACTTTAGCAGCAATGGAAAGACAGGCAACAGCTAAAGCAATGATGTGCTTGAAAACAACAAAACTGGAACAAGGATGTAGGGGTGGGGACATGAACCATGACTGTAGATTAAGGGGGTTTCAATCAGAATCACATGTTCGTCGTCAACATAAATAAACTTACAAGAACATGGAAAACACAGCGTTTAACAATCATGAACTCGAAAACAGCGTGAAGTACCTCACAAATGAGTGAAACCAAACGACCATAACCTTGGAATAAAGCCTGCACTATAAAACTGGACAAACCTGGCAAAAACTTAGACTAGAATATCATATACTAACGATTCTCCATTAACAAAGAAAACAACCAGCAGCTAAGTTCACGTTAAGATCGATAGACTGCTCATTAGAAGAAAATTACGGCTAGAAGAAGGTTAAAACCAAACGACCATCGCAGTTCACAACCTTCACTAGACGTGACATTATAACAGCAAAACAGGGCAAAATTTAATGAATGTACACTCAGTGACAAATTTCAACAGTCAAACGAATCAAACTTTGTCAAATAAGCTAACTCAGAAAATGAAAATGTAGCTACTTCATCGTCCAGAAAACCAACTAAAGAAGTAAGACGGAAAAGACTAACTTTTGTAGTGCAGCGTTCTGGGACTTTCAGCTTCAACAGTG
>JAPFFP010044382.1:0-35052 GCA_026153255.1 Solanum medicagineum
TTGAATATACTAAGTATGTAGGTTGCAATGCAACAATAGATAGGCAACTTAGTAAAATTGCATAGTTAGGCAATAGATAAGCGTAAAACAGTATGGCATGCATGGTAGATGCTTGAAGTAAATCATGCTTACATAGAACATAATACATGTGAAAGAAGAGACCATCATTATAGAACCCATAGTTTACCAAGGTACAAATCCCTTTGGTTGGTTGGTGGATCTTCGCACCCTACCACCCATAGTGATTGAGGTACTAAACCCTCAACCTGGTTACCAAGGTACGAAACCCTTTAATTGGTTGGTGGATAGTCGCACACTACCACCCCTGGTGATTGAGGTACTAACCCCTTAACCCGGTTATCAAGGCACAACCCCTTGATTAGTATCAAGGTACAAACGCCTCAACATGGTTACCCGAGCTCTTATCCCCCTGAGTAGGGCATGGTCACTTCCAAACACTACATAGGAGAATATCAAATACATACATGCCTATTGGACCTTTAATTCCTTAAGAAGCTATAACAGGACATTTTATCAAACACTTGGCGGGTGTGTAGAGCTAGTGTAAAACCATGCAATTTAGGGATGAAATCATTCAAGAAAATCCATTGTAAAACCATCCATCAATACTTCATAAGACCCTCAAGCAATATACATCAAATCCCTTCATCAAATCCCAAAATGGTTCGTAGATTTATAGCTCAAAACATGGTAAAACAATCACAATTTCATGAAACTCAAACATGGTTCATAGTATAATTCATAATACGTAAGACCCATAAGTAAATCAACTTGAAATCATGCAATATATGTAAAAAGGGAGCTTGTGCATCATGGGTGAAAGGAACCTATGAATGAAACCAACATACCTTAGCTTTGGAGAATTCTCAAAGAAGATTGGAGATGGAGACTTGAAGCTTGAATGAGAACCTTAAGATCTGGATAAATTTTGGACTTGAAATTTGGAGTGAAATATGTGGCTAAGTGTTTAAGAGTATTGGGGAATGTCTTGAATGATATGAGGGTGAAATAGTGCTACGTATAAGTATTTTCATGTATAGGAACACATAGGCCCAAGAACCAAAAGCCTTGGGCCGAAGTGATAAACTGCACAAAAATTACACTGAGGCGAAACCTCACTCGAATTTGATTTTTGGAAAAATGAAATTGCGATTCATTTGCTCTAAAATCGAGGTTAGACCATCCCCCACTCAATTTGATCCCTGAACAAGAATATGAAGTCGGATTTTTGATGTCACGCACGGATTTTGACATTTATGGAAGTTATGATTTTGGGCACTTTTGAGGCACATTTACGGGAACTTTTGGAGTCGTTTCAATATCTCCCCCTTGGGAACATTCGTACCCGAATGTCAAAGAAAGGTATATGAGAGACGTAAAAATGACAATTTTAGCCTACATAAGGATTTAACAATGCACTTAAACATTATTTCAAAAACCTCAACATAAGTGTAAAATCATCATGAACTTGTCAATGTAAACATGAATTTATGAAAATGTGAAGTGCTAAACTTAGATCTGAAATCACATAGGGGACTTAGAGTTAGTACCTTAGGCTTGAATAGAGTGGAATAGATAAGAATATCGCTTTTGCATGTCTGCTTCGACCTCCCATGTGGCACTTTCAGCTTGTTGATTCATCCAAAGGACCTTAACGGAAGTCGCATCATTGTTCCTCAACCTCTTCACTTGTGTATCAAAAATCTAAATCGGAACCTCTTCATGAATCAAAGTTTCTTCAAAAACACCCACAACATCAAGAGACACAATGGCATTAGGGTCTCCCACACATTTCCTCAACATGGATACATGAAAGACCGGATAAACCAAATCCATTTCACTAGGCAATTCTAACTCATAAGCTACCTTGCCAATCCTTCTCGTTACCTTATAAGGACCTACATATCATGGAATCAACTTGCCCTTCTTTCCAATACGAACCACACCCTTCATAGGTGACACCTTCAAATAGACCCAATCACTAATTTTAAATTCAAGATCTCTTCTCCTCTTATCGACATAGGACTTTTGGTGACTTTAGGTCATTCTCAACCCTTCTCTAATCATCCTAACCTTCTCAAGAGCCTCCATATCCAGATTTGGTTCTAACAAAGCCACCTCTCCAACCTCAAACCACCCATCGGTGATCTACAATGTCTACCATAGAGAGCCTCAAAAGGGGCCATATCGATGCTACAATTATGGCTATTGTTATAGGGAAACTCAATCAATGTAAGATGATCATCCCAACTATCCTTGAGCTCTAATACACAATCCTTAAGCATATCCTCAATTTTTTGGATAGTTGTTTTGGCTTAGCCATCCGTTTGAGGGTGAAAAGCCCTACTAAGTTTAACTCTTGTACCAAGACCCCTTTGAAAGGACCTAAAAAATGTGAAGTAAATTGAGCACCACAATTCGATATAATGGACAAAGGAACCCTATTAAATCTCACCAAGTCATGAATGTACAACCTAGCATAATCTTTAGCACCATATGTGGTTTAACCGATAAAAAGTGAGCCGATTTTGTCATTTTATCAACCACAACCCAAATGGAATCAAAACCCTTTCTAGTCTTGGGCTACCCAACCACAAAATCCATATTAATCTCTTCCCACTTCCAAGTAGGAATTCGATGTGTTTGGCCAGGCCACCCAGCCTTTGATGTTTGGCCTTATCTTGTTGGTAACTATGGCAACCGGATACAAATTTTGCAATGTCCCTCTTCATGCCTCCCACTAATACATATCCCTGAAATCTCTATACATTTTAGTAGTCCCGGGGTGAATAGAGTAAGAAGAACCATGAGCCTCATCAAGAATCATTTCTCTCAAGCCATCAACACAAAGCATACATAACCTACCTTGGTATCTAAGGACACCATTTCCCCTTGGGAGAAAACCTCCACCTTACTATCTTTTACCAATGCCTTTAATTCTAACAAAGCAAGGGTCAAGATCTTGTTAAGCTTTCACCTCCTCAACCAATGAATATTTAGAGCCATCAACTACTAGAACACCACCATCATCAACCCATTCCAACCTAACTCCCAATCTAGCCAACTGATGGACCTCCCTAGCCACCCCTTTGCCACCTCATCAACATGTGCTAGGCTACCCATGGACACCCTACTCAAAGCATCGGCCAAAACATTGGCCTTACCGGGATGATAATGCACACTTATATCATAGTCCATAAGAAGTTCTAACCACCGTCTTTGTCTCACGTTGAGATCTTTTTGAATGAAGACATATTGGAGACTCTTATGATCAGTGAACACATCAACATGCACCCCATACAAATAGTGTCGCCAAATATTTAACGCAAATACCATGGTGGTGAGTTCTTGATCATGAGTAGGATATTTTTTTTCATGTACTTTTAGTTGCCTAGAAGCATAGGCTATCACTTTACCATTTTACATCAACACACAACCCAAACCAACTCTAGAAGCATCACAATACACAACAAATCCTTCTAGCCCTTTCGGTAGTGACAATATAGGAGCGGACACAAGCTTATCTTTCAATAATTGGAAACTTTTTTTGCACTCATTGATCCACACAAATTTCGCTTTGTTTTGAGTCAACTTGGTCATTGGAGAAGTAATAGAAAAGAACCCATTTACAAACCATCGATAGTAAACCGCTAAGCCCAAGAAGCTCCTAATATCTGACGGGGTCAATGGTCTAGACCGATTTCTAATCACAATCTTTTTAGGATCCACCTTAATACCATCCCCTGACACCATATGACTTAGGAAGGTAACCTCTTTTAACAAAAATTCACATATTTCATACTTGGCATACAACTTCTCTTCCCTCAATCTTTGTAGCACTACCCTGAATGACCTATATGCTCCTCTTCACTATGCGAATAGATCAAAATATCATAAATGAAGACCACAACAAATGAATAAAGGTAGAGTTTAAAGACCCTATTCATAAGATCCATGAAGATGGCCAGTGTATTGGTCAGCCTAAAGGACATCAAAACAAACTCATAATGCCCATACCCAGTTTGGAAGGCTATCTTAGGAATATCACACTCCCTCACCTTCAGTTGATAGTACCCGGACCGAAGATCAATCTTATAGAAGTGGCTAGCCCCTTGCAATTGGTCAAACAAACCATCAATTCTTGGAAGAGGATACTTATTCTTTATGGTAACCCTATTAAAATGCCCATAGTCAATCACATTCTAAGGGACCCATCCTTCTTCTTCACAAATAACACCGGTGCACCCCAAGGTGATTGGCTAGGCCTAATAAAACCCTTCTCCAACAAGTCCCTCAATTGCTCCTTCAACTCCTTTAACTCCACCGGGGCCATACGGTAAGGGGAAATAGAAATGGGTTGCGTATCGGGGAGGAGGTTTATACCAAAATTTATTTCTTTTTCGGGAGGAACACTGGAAAGGTTACTAGGGAAGCCATCAAGGAAGTCATTGACCACTGGAACTGACTCTATGGGAAGGACTTTGGACTCCACATCCCTAACCCTCACAAGATGATAAAGATACCCCTTAGAGATCAGCATACGGGCTTTAATGCAAGAGATGAATCTACCCTTGACCACCACATCATGACTCTCCCACTTAAGAAAGTGTTTGTTTGGGAATTGTAATTTGACCCTACAGGTTCTACAATCAATAGAGGCATACTATGCATGCAACCAATCCATCCAAAGAATGACATCAAAATCAAGCATATCCAACTCAACACGATCACAAGGCAAAATCTTATGAAACATGCAAATGAGACAATTTCTATACACCTTTCTAGCAACAATAGATACACCTATAGGAGTAGACACCTCATAAAACTCAGGCAACAATTAGGGTTCAATATGAAACTTTTTAGTAACAAAGGAGATAATAAAATAAAGAGTGACACCCGGATCAATCAATGTATACACATCAAAGTCAAAGACTTCCAACATACTGGTGATGACATCAGGTACCTCATCAACCCCTCGCCTCCCATGTAAAGTATAAAATTGATTGCGCCTTTGGTCACCACCTTGTTGACCACCTCTCCCTAGCGGAACTGCATTTGCACCTTGTGGACGAATATCCTTACCCTTGTTGTGGTTATAGGGCAATCAATCTTTTTTGTGACCAACTTCCTCACCTTTATAACATGAATTTGTGTCTCCCAAACATAGGCCCCCATGAGCCCTACCACATTTTGAATATACATTACTAGGAACCACACCACCAATACCTTGGGCCCTTGGGAAGTCATTGGCAAATACCCTATTAGAAGCATGAGAAGACCCTTGGCCTTGATGGAACTGGCCACTCTTTCGACTTTGGAAGCTACCCTCAAAACGAGTCCTCTTGGCCTCATTACTCCTCCTCTTCCTCAACTTTTCCTCTTCCATTTATTTGGCATAGGTCATCAAATAGGACAAATCCATGTCACTAATCAACATAGCGGACTGGCATTTCTCACTCACCAAATCGGACACACCCATCACAAACTTGTTCATTCTAGACCTTGGGTCGACAACCAAGTGGGGAGCATATTCAGAGAGTTGATTGAACTTGAGGGCATACTCCCTCATACTCATAGACCCTTGTCCCAAATTCATAAACTCCACTAATTTAGCTTCCCCAAGCTCAAGAGGGAAGAACCGATTAAAAAAAGCCATCTTGAACTCCTTCCAAAGCATCACAATATTGATTCCCTTCTCCTCCCATTGATTAAACCATATTTGTGCCACCCCCTTGAGTTGATAAGCCGCCAACTCTGCCTTCTCTTCCGATCTAATACCCATAATAGCCAAAACCTTGAAGACCTCATTAATGAACTCTTGAGGGTCCTCATCCACCTTTGACCCATAGAATTCTGAGGGACTCATCGTCATGAAGTCTCTCACCCGATATGCTGGTATAGGAGCATGAGGGGCTTGGGCCCCTTGATTAGCTTGATTAGCCACAACTAGTGCAAACATCCCAGAGCTCACCATGATCCTATTGTTCCTTGGGAGTGTGGGCTCTCCTTCCTCTAGTGTTAGGCATGACCTAGCATAGTAAGGAATAATCATTAGCGGGGAAAACCTTACCTCAACTTCTATAGCACGACATAGAGTAAGAAGAAGAGAAACATTTCTTAAAATATCTCATAGCCTCTCACTCATAGTTGTGGTGCAGAATACAACCATGAATAATACTTTAATCGATGCAGTGTGTTGGATGCCGAGGACCATTAAAAACCTAGTGCTCTGGTACCAAGTTTGTCACGAACCAGACGTAGAAACTAGATGTGACATAGCGCATAAGGAACCCGAAGGGGCCCCAAACAAGCCTCTTAGCACATCATTACAGATCCTTAATCGTGAAAGCAATAAAATGACAACAAGAGACAGTAAATAGGGATAATCGGGGTTAAGCGACATCTTTCATATCATATGCCTCAAGAGTCAAGAGAGAGTCAAAGCGCATAGCATTATACATATCATCTATAACAACACCTCTAACCATAGAACTTAGCGGGAGATAATACAAGCAACCGGGCTCACCCTCATAGTCAAAATATACGATAAAGAAAGAGAGTCATAATACATAGCATAAGAACATAGACATTGTCCCCGAAATGGAAGACTCACCAACTAGCTTGAGAGAAGTCGTACTAGCCACATGGAGGTGGATAATCAGGTGGGGCTCCGGTCCCTACGTGGTAACATCATGTTTGCATAGAGTGTGCATTAGTACGTTTAAATGTATTAAGTATGTACGATGCAATGCAACAACAGATAGACAGCTTAGTCAAAATGCATAGTTAGGCACTAGATAAGCATATAACAATATGGCATGCATGGTACATGCTTGAAGTAAATCATGCTTTCATAGAACATAATACATGTGTAAGAAGAGGCCATCATTGTAGAACCCATGGTTTACCAAGGTACAAACCCCTTTGGTTGGTTGGTCAATCATCGCACCCTACCACCCATGGTGATTGAGGTACTAACCCCTCAACCCGATTACCAAGGTACGAACCCCTTGATTGGTTGGTGGATAGTCGCACCTTACCACCCCTGGTGATTGAGGTATTAACCCCTCAACCCGGTTATCAAGGCATAACCCCTTTAGTATCAAGGTACAAATCCCTAGACATGGTTATCTGGGCTCTTATCCCCCTGAGTAGGGCATGGTCACTTTCCAACAGTATATAGGAGAATGTCATATACGTACATTCCTTTCATCATCATAAAGTCATTCAACTCATAAGACATGCATTGGACATTCAATTACTCAAGAAACTATAACAAGACATCTTATCAAACACTTGACGGGTGTGTAGAGCTAGTGCAAAACCATGCAATTTAGGGATGAAATCATGCAAGAAAATCCATTGTAAAACCATCCATCAATGCTTGGTAACACCCTCAAGCAATATACATTAAAACCCTTCATCGGATCTCACAATGGGTCATAGATTCATAGCTCAAAACATGGTAAAACAGTCATAATTTCATGATATCCCAACATAGTTCATAGTCTAATTCATAATAAGTAAGACCCATAAGTAAATCAACTTGAAATCATGCAATATAAGTAAAAAGGGAGCTTGGGTATCATGGGTGAAAGGAACCCATGAATGAAACCCACATACCTTAGCTTTGGAGAATTAGTGAAGAAGATTGGAGAGGGAGACTTGAAGCTTGAATGAGAATCTTAAGATCCGATGAGTTTTGGGACTTGACATTTGGAGTGAAATATGAGTCGAAGTAATTGAGAAAGTGTTTGGGAATGTCTTGAATGATATGAGGATGAAGTACGACTAAGTATAGGTATTTTCACGCATGGGAACACTTAGGCCCAAGACCCAAAAGCCTTGGGCCAAAGTGAAAAACTGCACAAAAATTACATTGAGGTGTGACCTTGGCGCGTCGCTCCAGGGGCACGGAAACCTCACTAGAATTCGATTTTTGGGAAAATATAATTGTGATTCGTTTGCTCTAAAATTGTGGCCTAACCCATTTTCCTTTCAACTTGACCCACTGAACAAGAATATGAATTTGAATTTTTGATATCACGTACAGATTTTGAGATATATGCAACTTACGATTTCGAGCACTTCTGAGGGCACATTTACGGGCACTTCTGGGGTCGTTTCATGACCTGATTGGTCATTTTTGTCATTATTTATGAAAATTACTATTTTACCCATTCGTAAGTTGCTTTGGGGCTATTTGGAATTATTTGAATGTTTGAAATTGGAATCCTGAGTTTTAAAAGTTGAAAAATATGATTTTTTGCATTTTGGAGACTTAAGTTATTAAAAATGTCAGTGTTTTTGAATTGGGGATCCATCGATTTCATTAGATCTGGAATGGTAACCATGAGAAGTTACAAAACTAATTTGGAGTTAAAATGAGATTTTTACATCCAAAGTTGGGATTTTAGTCGTTTTCCGGACCAAAGTTTGATTTTGGTCAACATTCAGAGTTTGAAAGCCCGAATCAGAATTTCAATAATTCCACTAGTCTCGGATGGTGCAACTAAAGCTATAAATAGTCTCAAAATAACTTTTGGAGTTATCAAGGACAATTTTGGTATCTTGAGTTTTAAGCTAGTTTTATCGACTTGCGTTGGTAAATGTGGAAAGGAGGTCATGAAACTAATTTTTAATAATCTCATTGATTTCGAATCATTGTTCTTGGTATGGTAACATATTTGGTCTGTGAAATTCTGAGTTCTAGATGAGTTTTGGGGTTCCATTTCGAGTAGGGAAATTGGACTTGGCATTGTTGGTTTGTTGATATCTGGTGCAGGCAGATTTCTTCTTTGCCTTCTCGGAGAAGCCTTCTCATTCGAGGAGGTGTGGGTGTGCTGAGCTCTATGTTCGCAGACTATGTCACATTCATGGAGTTGTGGTTGGTTGTTCTCTGCATTCGTGAGATGGGTTTTGTTATCGCCGAGTAGTTTTTATACATGGACAATTTTTAACTCATAAAACACTATTTTTAATCCATATTCAAATTTCCAAGCTTTTTGAGGTGACTTTGAAGAAAGGTTTTCAAATATTTTGTTTAGGTAAGCATTTCTAATCCTTCTCTAAGTATTTTCCATAAGATTTATCTTGATTTGGTCATCAAATTCATGACTTTCAATGTTCAAAATTGGGGATTTTTTGACCATGGCTTTTTAAGCTTTAAATGCTAATTTCTCATTCAATTTAAGCTCGATATTAATAGGGTATTCACCCATGAACTCTATTTTTTGTGTAAAACTTGATTTCGAAATTAATTTCTAGATTTGGGACTTTCGAATTTAACCCTAACTTTGACCATGTTGCCCTTGAGCCTAAATTATGTCAATATGGGTATCAAAATGCTTCTCTTGATGTGTAGTATCTATTGTTGATAGTGATTGATCGGTCCAGGGATTATTTGGAGACTTGAGTTGATTGAAACTTATCCGACTGCAGTTTCGACATCGATGTAGGTTCGACTAACTTTTAAGGGATTGGATTTGAGATATTGAACATGTCTATGTGATAATTGTGAGATCTAGACTAATTCTTGAATAATTGTTTTGCTATGGTGGATTATTTATGGAATTGTGATTTCAATTGAGCCAATTTATGAGTAATTGCAATACTATTAATAAATTGAGATGGGAGCTTGTGAATTGAGAGCCTTTGGGATATTATTGTGATATTTGGTGGCTCATGATACTATTTAGGTAATGTTGTGGCATATAATTGGTTGTGAGACACTTGATCATCTTATGTATATCTTGTGGGTACGAGTGAGGTCCCACATCATTGTTATACTTGATTTTGGCTATAAGGGTGACATGTATGTCTTGTGGGGACGAGTGAAGTCTGGTACTATTGGCATACTTGACCATTTGTATGATTATGACAATATTATGACAATACGAGATGCTATGTTACATTGTGACTCTGGTTGTGGCACATAATTTTACTTTCTTTGATTATATGAGGCCTACACACTAGTACTCTTATCATGATGTGATCATATTATACATACATCTTAATGGACATCTACGACTTGCATTCATTTCATGTTTCTTTTGTACCACCACTTGACCACGGGGTTGCAAGGTCAAGACATTATGACATACTTGACTAGGGGCAGGTGGCATGGTTGAGACATTATGATATTTGACCATGGGCAGGTGGCAAGGCTGAGACATGCTAACACCCCCTGACCACAGTCAAGTGGCAAGGTTGAGATACTATAATATACTTGACCACGGGCAGGTGGCAAGGTTGACACATTATGATATAATTGATCACGGGTAGGTGGCGAGGCTAAGGCATGGTAACACCCCTTAACCACTGGTAGGTGGCAAGGTTGAGAGACACTTGATATATGATTTGATGAGATTTTCTTTTAATGCATATACACCTCTTATTGTCTTGTACCATCAGTTGAGCTAGATATCTTATCTTGTCATATTTATGTATTTATTACTATGTACTACCTTTTATAGATGCAGGTGCTAGGATTCTTTGTTATTACATACTTGTTCAAGTTCTTTTACCTAGTCGGTTGAACCTACTGGGTAAACTTCAGTGTGCTCACCCCTACTTTGTTTCCTCCCTACAGATCAAGCACAGGGACCCATACAGGATAGCTGATTCACTCTAGTGGATCTTGTTCACATCTATCCATTTTCTTCCAGTGAGGCTCGGACATTGAGTTGCAATGGGTCGTTGGGATTTCCTTTACTTTTCGATTCATACTTTGTATCAGATATTATGAGACAATTTTGCATTTCGTATGAGACATGCGTATTTACATTTTTGAATTATTTTAGATGCTCTTGTACTCATGACTCTAGATTTTGGGAGATTTGTTATGTTATGTTGAGATGGTTTTTGCTATATTTCCTTATCTTTTAGTTGCAATCCATTTTGGGTCGTGACAAGTGAAACGACCCTAAAAATTGCCCAAAAATGTGCCTCAAAAATGCCCGCAATCATTTTTTTCATATATCTCAAAATCCATACATGTTATCAAAAATCTAACTTCATATTCGTGATCAAGGGCCAAAATTGAGTGGGAAATGGGTCTAACCCCAATTTTAGAGCAACCTTATCAAAATTTGAAGTTCCAAAAAAATCAATTTCCAAAATCGATCTGCGCTCTTGGCACAACTCGACCAGGGCGCTGATCAGTGTTATTTTTACTTCAGTTTTTCTTGTTCTATCCAAGGCCATTGGCCCTTGGACCTAAGCCTTCCTATGCATTAAAACACCTATACTTAGTCATTTTTCCACCTCATATCATACAAGACTTTCCCTATAACCTTCTCAAATTCTTAGACAAATATTTCACTCAAGATGAAGGGTCCCAAACTCAATCCAGATCTTAAGGAATTCACTCAAGCTTCAAGTTCTCAATCAAATCCTCATTGTGGAATTCTCAAAAGTTGAGGTATGTGGGTTTCAACCATTGGGTCCTTTCACCCATGGTGCCCAACCTTCCTTTGTATATAAATTATATGTTTCTAAGCTGATTTACTTATAGGTCTTACTTATTATGAATTTTTGACTATGAACTATGTTGGGACTTCATAAAAGTGTAACTGTTTAAGTATGATTTGAGCCCTAAGTCGATGATCTATTTTGAGATTTGATGAAGGCTTTCAATATATATAATTACATGAGGGTATTACCAAGTGTTGTTGGGTTGATTTTTTACTTTAAGTCTTTTTGCATGAATTCACTCTTGAATTGTATTATTTTACCATACCATTACATACCCACCAAGTGTTTGACAAAATGACTGGTTTTTGAGTCTTGAGCTATTGATAATTCATTGCATGACCTATGACTTGAATGAATTTATGATGATGAAAGGAGTTTATGCATGAGTTGTTATCATGGAAAGTATATGTAGTATTGCAAGTGACTATACCAAAGATGAGGGTATGTACCTCATCCACCTTGTCAGGTGGTAGCAATCCCGTACTACCATAGATGAAGGGTATGTACCTCATCCACCTTGTCGGGTGGTGGCAATCTAGTACTACCATAGATGAGGCGTATGTACCTCATCCACCTTGTCTGGTGGTGGCAATTTCTTACTACCATAGATGAGAGGTATGTACCTCATCGACCTTCCAAGAACGTGGCATGCTTTGGATTCCAAGTACTAAGTTGCTTGGTCAATGATAATAGTCTAGTTCTACACATGTAACATGTTCTACATAAGCATGTTTTACTTCAAACATTGTTCATGCATGCTAGTTACTAATATACTATCTCTTGCTTATGATTATGCATTTAAATTATATGGCATATCTCTTGTTATTGCATCCTACATACTTAGTACATTCAAACGTAATAACACATACTTTATGCCTCATAATGTTACTATGTAGGAATCAGAGCTCCACTTGATCATCTTCCTCCACGTGGCTAGTACTATCTCTTGAACCAAGCTTGGTGAGTCCTCAATTCTGAGGGCGATATCTTTTGTTCCTATGTATGCAAAGACTCTTTTTATCTTATTATATGCTTTTGACTATGAGGTGGGCCTGAAAAGTTGTCTTGGTCCCCCCTCATTCTAAGTTTAGAGGTGTTGTTGGACAAGTTGTATAATGATGGCTATGAGCTTTGACTCTCTTGACACATATGTTTTAAGCTATGAAAGATTACCTTAGTCCCTTTATCCTTATTTTTATTCTCTTATTGTTGTTTAATTGCTTTCGCGACCAAGGTGTGCAATGATATGTTAAGAGGCTTATTTGGGGTCTCTTCGGGTTCCCCATTCACCGTGTCACGTCTATACCCTAGGCTTGGGTCGTGGCAAACTTGGTATCAGAGTTAGGTTGTTAATGGTCCTCGGTAACCAACACACCTCGTCGATTAGAATCTTGTTCATGGTTGTGAAGTGCACCACAACTATGAGCAAGAGGCTATGAGGCATTTTAGGAAATGTTTCCCTTCTTCTTACTCTATGTCATTTTGTAGAAGTTAAGGTAAAGTTTTCCCTTAACAAATGTTGTTTTCTATACTAGATCATGCCTATCCTAAGAGGAAGAAGAGTCAGCACTCCCGAAGAACAACAAGATCATGAAGAGTTCTGAGATGATATTGCCATGCTAGCTCAAGCCATGACCAATCAAATCAACCAAGGGGCCCAAGCCCCTCATGCTCCTACTCCCGTATCTAGGGTAAGGGATTTCATGAGGATGAACCCACCGGAGTTCAATGGGTTTAAAGTGGATGAGGACCCTTAAGAATTTATTAATGAGGTGTACAATGTGTTGTCTATTATCGGTGTTAGATCGGGTGCAGTTGGCGACTTAACAACTCAAAGGCATGGCCAAATATGGTATACTCAATGGAAGAAGGAGAAGGAGATCAACCATGCGATACTTTGGGAGGAGTTTAAGGTGACTTTTCTCAACCTCTTCTTCCTTCTTGAGTTAAGGGAGGCCAAAATGATGGAGTTCATGAATTTGAAGTAAGGATCGATGAGTATGAGGGAGTATGCCCTCAAGTTCAACCAACTATATACATATGCTCCACAATTGGTGGCCGAGCCAAAGTCTAAGATAAATAAGTTTTTGAGGGATGTATCCAATTTGGTGAATAAAGAATGTTGTGCCGCCATGTTGATAGGTGACATGGACTTGTCCCACCTTATGACTTATGTCGAACAATTGGAGGGAGAAAAGTTGAGAAAGAGGAGGGGAAATGAGGCCAAGAGGGCCCATTTTGATGGTAAGTTTAAAAGTTTCAAAGGTGGCCAGTTTCATCAACTCCAAGGGTATTCTCATTTGTCTAATAGAAGGTTTGCCAATGACTACCCAAGGGCCCAAGGTGATGGTGGGGTGGTGCCTAATGCTATGTGTCAAAAATGTGGTAAGGATTATGGTGACTCATGCTTGAAGGATGCCAATGCTTGTTTTCTTTGTGCGGAAGTAGGCCACAAAATGATTGATTATCCACGTAATCGCAACAAGAGTACAGATGTTCATCCACAAGGCCAGGGTGCAAATACGGTTCCTTTGGGGTGAGAAGGCCAACAAGGTGGTGACCCAAGGCACAATCAATTCTATGCTCTTCAAGGGAGCCAAGGGGTAGATGAGGTGCCCGATGTCGTCACCAGTACGTTAAAAGTCTTTGATTTTGATGTGTATGCATTGATAGACCCGAGTGCCACTTGTTCTTTCGTCACTCCTTTTGTTGCCAAAAAGTTTCACGATGAACCCAAATTGTTGTGTGAGTCTTATGAGGTGTCTACTCCTATAGTGTATCTATTGTTGCTAGAAAGGTTTATAGAAATTATCCTATTTGTATTTTGTATAAAATTTTGCCTTGTGATCTTGTTGAGTTGGACATGTTGGATATTGATGTCATGCTTGGGATGGATTGGTTGCATGCATATTATGCTTCTATTAATTGTAGAACCTGTAGGGTCAAATTCCAATTTTCAAATGAACCCATCCTCGGGTGGGAGAGTCATGATGTGGTGGTCAAGGGTAGGTTTATCTCTTCTATTAAAGCCAAAAGTTGATTTCTAAGGGATGTTTATATCATCTTGTGAGGGTTAGGGATGTGTAGTCCAAGGTCCTTCCTGTAGAGTTAGTTCCAGTGGTTAATGAGTTCCTTGATGTCTTTCCAAATGATCTTCCTAATGTTCCTCACAAAAGAGAAATAGACTTTGGTATAGACCTCCTTCTCTACACTAGACCTATTTCTATTCCCCCTTACTGTATAGCCTCAGCGGAGTTAAAGGAGTTGAAGAAGCAATTGAGGGATTTGTTGGAGAAGGGTTTTATTAGCCAATCACCTTGGGGTGCATCGGTGTTGTTTGTGAAGAAGAAGGATGAGTCTCTTAGAATATCTATTGACTACTGACAACTTAATAGGGTCACCATAAAGAATAAGCATCCTCTACCAAGGACTGATGATTTGTTCAACTAACTTCAAGGCGCTAGTCTCTTCTCTAAGATTGATCTTCGATTCGGGTATCATCAAGTGAATATGAGGGAGTGCAATATTCCCAAGATGGCCTTCCAGACTAGGTATGGGCATTATGAATTCATGGTTTTGTCTTTTGGGTTGACCAATACACGGACTATTTTTATGGATCTTATGATAGGCTCTTTAAACCCTACCTTGATTTGTTCTTGGTGGTTTTCATTGATGATGTTTTGATCTATTCTCATAGTGAGGAGGAGCATGTGGCTCATTCGAGGGTAGTGCTTCAAATATTGAGGCAAGAGAAGTTGTATGCCAAGTATGAAAAATATGAATTTTGGTTGAAAGAGGTTGCCTTTCTATGTCATGTGGTGCCGAGGATGGTATTAAAGTGGATCCTAAGAAGACGGATGTGATTAGAAATTTGACTAGACCATTGACCCCATTAGACATTAGAAGCTTCTTGGGCTTAGCGGGTTACTACCGGAGGTTTGTGAATGGATTCTCTTGTATTGCCTCTCCAATGACTAAGTTTACTCGAACGAAGGCTAAGTTTTTGTAGACCGATGAGTGTGAAAAGAGTTTCCAAACCTTAAAGGTTAAGCTTGTGTCCGCTCCTATCTTGTCTCTACCGGAAGGGTTGGAAGGGTTTGTAGTGTATTGTGATGCCTCCCTGATTTTTTTAGGTTGTGTTTTGATGCAAAGTGGTAAGATGATAGTATATACTTCTAGGCAACTTAAGGTGCATGAAAAGAATTATGTTACTCATGATCTTGAATTGTCCACCGTGGTATTTTCTTTGAAAATTTGGCGTCACTATTTGTATAAGGTACATGTTGATGTGTTTATCAATCATAAAAGCCTCCAATATGTGTTCACTCAAAAAGATCTCAACTTGAGTCAACAAAGGTGGTTAGAGCTTCTTAAGGATTATGATATGAGTGTGCATTATCATCCCGGTAAAGCTAATGTTGTGGCAGATGCTTTGAGTAGGGTGTGTATGGATAGCCTAGATCATGTTGATGATGGAGGCAAAGAGGTGGCCAGAGAGGTTCGGCGGTTGACTAGATTGGGGTTAGGTTGGAAGAGGTTGATAATGGTGGTATTCTGGTAGTTGATGGTTCAAAATCTTCCTTGATTGATTAGGTAAAACCAAAGCAAGATCTTGAACCCTCCTTGTTAGAATTGAAGGCCTTGGTGAGAGGTAGCAAGGTGGAGGTTTTCTCCTAAGGGGGAGACGGTGCTCTTAGGTACCAAGGTAGGTTGCATGTACCTAGAGTTGATGACTTGTGTGACAACCCGTAACTCCATGCTCTTATGTACCCATGTTTCAAGTATCATTTAGTCAGGTTGGGAGAGGGTCGTGGGGAGTGTTCTAATACTTAATAAGTCCAAGACCTCCCTACAAGTAGAGTTTTGGGTGTTGGTTCATGCAAGGGTCAAATTTAAATGAGAATAACTTTTAACACACTTGGAACTGGATGGCCCATGACATGTTAAATCAAAGCTCTTTGAGTTAGCTTTCCAACGCATTTGGTTTCACCTAATTCCGAGGTCGGATGAAGAAGTTATGACCATTTTTGTGATACCCTCCCATGCAGTGATGTCACACGAGCACCTAGACGAGCAGTGAGGTGTCGGACGGGGCGTGTGGGCTCCATTGAGATAGAAAAGACCATATTTGATCTAATGAATGGGGCACGACCAGTGGCATGGGCTGTGTGGCTTGCCACTGACCGTGTGGCTGGTCGTGGATGTGTTCAAGTGAGGAAGAGTGGATGTGGGGGGAATTTTGGCCAAGTGTGGTGCTACGGGCACCTTGACGGGCCGTGGCAGGTCAGACGGCTCATCAACTTGGGCGTGTGGTGGCCTGGCAACATTTTTTTCTCTAAGTGTGGTTCAACGGACCACTACACGGACCATGTAACATCACACGGCCCGTGAAGTGGCGTGGGATGGCCTGGCAATATGCGTTTCTCTAAGTGTGGTTCAACGGACCACTACACGGACCGTGTAACATCACACGGCCCATGAAGTGGCCCATCAAAGTGATGTTGATGATAAATTTTCCCCAAGTGTTCCAATTCCAATTTTTTTTGTCTAAGTCCCATCTTACTGGCACTCAACACGACCCGTAGAGTGCCACACGACCAGTGAAGCCTTCAGTGGGGCAACACTTTACCAATTTTTCCTTCGTTTCACTAATGGCATTTTCATAAATTTTATTTATTCTAATGATATTTTTGGACTTCTAATACTATCCTAACATCCCCAAAAGATCTAACCCTTATTCCAAAGGATCAAACTCATTACTCTCCTCTCAAATACACTCAAATTCTCTCAAGAGCCTCCATCAAAACCCAAATACAAATTCAAGGAAACTCAAGAATAAGTTTTGGATTCCAAGACCCAATTCCAAGCTCCAAGTCTTTCACAACCCAATTTCAAGAAACTCAAAGTCTAAGGTATGTGGGTTTCAACCATTGGGTCCTTTAACCCATGGTACCTAAGCCTCCTTTTTTACATGAATTTCATATTTGTAAGTTGAATTACTTATGGGTCTTACATATTATGAATTTGACTATGAACTATATTGGGGTTTCATTAAAGTGTGATTGTTTAAGCATATTTTAAGCTATGGATCTATGATCTACTTTGAGATTTGATGAGGCGTTTTAATGTACATTGCTTGAGGATATTACCAAGTGTTAGTGGGTGGTTTTACATTGATTTTTCTTTCATGATTTCACCCATGAATTGCATGATTTTATACTAGATTACACACCCGCCAAGTATTTGATAAAATGTCCAATTAAGGTTTCTTGAGTTGTTGAAGGCCTAATGCATGGCATATGAGATAAGTGTCTTTATGATGATGAAAGTAAAGTATATATATGTGTTGATTTCTTGAAAAGTATCTATATTGTTGCAAGTTGACCATACATTGTTGAGGGGGTGCATTACCTCAACTACTATGATGGAGGTTGTGATGTCCATCAACCATGTTCAGGGGTTGATACCTTGACCACTATGATGGAGGGTGTGATGTCCATTAACCATGTTGAGGTGTTGATACCTTGACCACTATGATGGAGGGTGTGATGTCCATTAATAATGTTGAGGGATTGATACCTTGACCACTATGATGGAGGGTGTGATGCCCATTGACCATGTTGAGGGGTTGATACCTTGACCACGATGATGGAGGGTGTGATGTCCATCAACCAATTGAGGGGTTAATACCTCAATCACCATGGATGCTAGGGTGTGGCAAAGCTTCGTAATGTTGGTCTTTTCTTACATGTGTAATATGCTCTAAATAGGCATGTTTTACTTCAAGCATCATTCATGTATGTCATACTGATACTATGCTATCCAACGCTTATGATGTTGCATTTTGCATATATTGCCTATCTCTTGTTGCATTGCATCATACATAGTTAGTACATTCAAACATACTAATGCATACTCTATGCCTACATGATGTTACCATATAGGAACTGGAGACCCACTTAGTCATCCTCCTCTCCACGTGGCTAGTATGATTTTTCTCAAAGCAAGTTGGTGAGTCCTCAACTCCAAGGACATATGTCTCTTTATTTTCATGCTATGTATTGACTTTCTCTATGTTGGAAACTTATGACCATGAGGGTGAGCCTAGAGATTGTCGTGACCCTCTCTTCTATCTATTTTGTAGAGGTGTTGTTGGAACCTTATGACGTATTAATGCTATACTCTATTGGCTTGTCATGTTTCTATGTTATTAAAGTGTCCCTTAGGCCTATTTATCCCTATTTACTATCTCTTGTTGTTGTTCAAATGCTTCCGCGACCAAGGATTTATAATGATATGCTAAGAGGCTTGTTTAGGGTTCCTTCGGATTTCCGATCTGTGGTGTCACATCTAGGCCCTAGGCTTGGGTCAGGATAAACTTAGTATCAAAGCACTAGGTTGTTAGTGGTCCTTGACATCCAACACATCACATCAATTAGAGTCTTGTTCATGATTGTGAAGTGCACCACGACTATGAGCAAGAGGCTATTAGATGTTCTAGGAGATGTTTCCCTTCTTCTTACTCTATGTCATACTATAGGAGTCAAGGTAAGGTTTTTCCCGCTAATAATTCTTCTTTGCTATGCAAGATCATGCTTAACACAAGAGGAAGAAGAGCCCGCACACCCGAGGAACAACAAGCTCATGAAAAGTTCCGGGATGCTCTTGCCATGCTAGCCAAAGCAGTGACCAACCAAATCAACCAAGAGGCCCGAGTCCCTCATGCTCCCATCCTAGCATCTAGGGTAAGCGATTTCATGAGGATGAACCTACCGAAGTTCAATGAGTCTAAAGTGGATGAGGACCCTCAACAACTTGATGATGAGATGTACAAAGTTTTATCAATTATGGGTGTGAGGTCGAAAGAGAAGGCGGAGTTGGCGGCTTACCAACGCAAAGGGGTAGCTCAAATATGGTATACTCAATGGAAGTAGGAGAAGGGGAACAACGGTATGATCCTTTAGGAGGAGTTTAAGGTGGCGTTTCTCAACTAATTCTTCGCTCTTGAGCTACAAGAAGCCAAAATGATGGAATTTATGAATTTGAAGCAAGGGTCAATGAGTGTGAGCGAGTATGCCCTCAAGTTCAACCAACTCTCTAAATATGCTCCCCGATTGGTGGTCAATCCAAGGACTAGGATGAATAAGCTTGTGATGGGTGTATCCGAATTGGTGAACGAAGAATGTTGTGCCGCTACATTGATAGGTGACATGGACTTGTTCCGCCTCATGATGTATAATGAACAATTGGAGGGGGAAAAGATGAAGAAGACAAAGGGTAAGGAGGCCAAGAGGGCCCGTTTCGAAGGAAAGTTCCAAAGTCCCAAATGTAGGGGTGGTGTGGTGCCTTATGCTAGGTGCCCAAGATGGGGGAGATGCCTTGCTGGCCCACAGATGCTTGTTATGGTTGTCGGGAGATGGTTCGTGCAACGACCCTAAAAAGTGCCCAAAAACGTGCCTCAAAATGTCCGAAATTTTAATATTCATATATCTCACAATGCATTTGTTATTTCAAAAATCCAACTTCGAATTCTTGTTCAGGAAGTCAAAATTAGTGGGACAAGGATATAACCCCGATTTAAGAGCAAATATTTAGCAATTACAAAATTTCAAGAACGCGATTTCTAGAGAGGAAACCGTGTCGCGGAAAAAATGGGTTCTATTTTTTTAGTTTGTCAAAAATTTTCTAAGTGTCGAGACCAAGTTATCCCAAGCATATTTTTATCTATACTTAGCCAAATCTCACCCTTATATCATCCTAAACATTTCCCAATACTCCCCAAAACACTTAGTCATATTTTCACACCCAAAACTCAAGTCCCAAACCCTCATCCCAAGCTAAGGTTACATTCAAGGTTCTTTTTCAAGCTTCAAGTCTCCATCTTCAATCTTCACTAAATTTATCTCCAAGCTAAGGTATGTGAGTTTCTTTCATGGGTTCCTGTCACCCATGATACCCAAGCCCCCTTTACATAAATTGCATAATTTAAAGTTGATTTACAAATGGGTCTTGCTTATTATGAAACTCACTACACACTATGTTAAAGCTATGTATAGTTGTGACTATTTTGCCATGTTTTGAGCTATAAATCTTTGATCTATTGTAAGATTTGAGAAGGTATTTTGATGTATATGTCATAAGGGTGTTGCAAGGTGTTGATTGATGGTTTTACAATACGTTTTCTTGCATAATTTCATCTCTAATTTGCATGGTTTAATACTACCACTTCACACCCTCTAAGTGTTTGATAAAATGTCCATATGTCGTTTCTTGAAGAGTTGAAGGTCCAAGGTCCAAATCATGAGATATGATATGAATGACTATTTTATAATGAAATGAACTTATGTATATGATACTCTATATAAAGTGTTGCATTAGACCATACTCGATTCGGGGGGACAAGAGCCCAAGTAACCATGTTGGGGGTTTATACTCATCAACCATGTGAGGGGTTTATACTTCATCACTGTGTTGATAATATGTGATTATCATCAACCATGTGAGGGGTTTATATCACACAACCACCAAGGGATTTATACCTTGAATAGCTAGCTTGGTCTCTTCTTCACATATGATATACTATATGAGCATGATTTACTTAAGCATGTTTTACTTAAGCATTGAACATATATGTCATACTGTTATATTATGTGTATTGCTTAATATTATGCATTTTGATTGTGATGCCTACTTATTATTGCATTGCATCCTACAACTTAGTACATTCAAACGTACTAATGTATACTCTTGCCTATATGACATCAACATGTAGGAACCGGAGCCCAAGTTGATCCTCCTCCTCCACATGGCTAGTTTGATGCTACTCAAGCTAGTTGGTCAGTCTTCTACTTCGGAGACCTTAGTCTACTCTCTATCTTGTTATGTATTGAGACACTCTTCTTTATGTTCCATTTGACTATGAGGGTGAGCCGGTTGCTTTTTCTTGGCCCTCGCTTTATCTATGTAGAAGAGGTGATTTTTGGACATGTTATGTATAATGAAATGAGTTGACTCTTGTCTCTTGATTATGATGATATGAAGTGCTTTCCCTTAGCCTTGGTTTCCCCATTCTTTTATCTCTTGATGCTTGATTAGTGTTTCCATGACCAAGGATGTGTAATGATGCTCTAAGAGGATTGCTTGGGGTCCCTTTGGGTTCCCCTTGCATCGTGTCACGTCTAGGCCCTAGGCTTGGGTCGTGACAAACTTGGTATCAGATCACTAGGTTGATAAATCCTCGGAGTCGAACACACCACGTCGTTTAGAGTCTTATTCATGGTTGTGTCATGCACCACAACTATGAGTAGGAGGCTATGAGACGTTCTAGGAAATGTTTCACTTCTTCATGATCCATGTAGTGCGATAGAGTTATATCCCCTAGGTTTTATTGTTAACCCCTAAACATTACATTCTAGGACATGTCTCAAGCTACTCAGGACGGTGATAAGACAAATGCAATGATTTGCGATGCTCTTTGGAAAGTGGCCAAAGTGGTGGCAAAATTGGCAACTCATCTCGAGCAACAAGTGGATGCTTCCGGGACTTCAAATGGTACGAGAAGAGGTAGTGAGGCCAAGAGGGCCCGTGTTGAAGGAAAGTTCCAAAGTCTCAAGGATAGAGGTAATGCCATGTGTCCAACATGTGATAGGGTTCATAGGGGCCCATGTTTCAAGGCACCAATGCTTGTTTTGATTACGGTGAAGTGGGACATAAGAGGAAGGACTGTCCTCATAGACACACCAAAAGTAAAGGGGGTGATGGTATGATGACTAATCACTAGTGTCAAAGGTGTGGGAGGTATCATGGTGGCCTATGCTTGAGGGAGACCAATGCTTGTTATGTATGTAATGAAGTGGATCACAAGCTAGTGGATTGTCCATGTGTCCAAGGAAAGTGTAAGGGTCGTCGACTTTTGGATCGAGGTGGTCATGTTGATCAAGTGGCTCAAGGAGTGGATGAGGTGTCCGAATCTATTATCGGTAAGTTGAAGTTTTCTCAACTTTGATATGTGCATTGTTGGGGCCGGTGTGCCATTGTTTATATCTTTATTCTTTTGGTTGCTAGTGGGGCTTCTTGTGTGCCCAAGTTGATGGATGGACCTTGGTTTCTATCTTTTTGTTGAGTATATCGTTGCTAGGAGGTTCATAGGGGTTGATCCAGGTTTGTATTGCATTAGGTCGTGCTTGCAGCTTGTTGGAGTTGGTGCGATGGATTTTGATGTCATATTAGGGATGGATTGGTTGTTAAATGGTAGCAAGGGAGGTGTCATAAGGTACAATTTGTCTCTAAGGGTTCACATTTACCATCTTGTGAGAATTGGAGGTGTTGAACCTAAGTTGCTTTGTTTATAGAATTGTTGGTGGTGGTAGATAAGGCCTTGAATGTACCTTCCGATATTTTGGGTTTGAGGTAGTATCTTTTGGTTTGGCTAGTGCGCTGGTTATACCTACAAGTCTCACGAATAGGATCTTTTAGCCCGTACTCTAATAGGCTTATGGTGGTTTTGGTGATGATATGATGGTTTGTGTTCCCTAATGAGGTAGTGCATATGAGTCTTTTGAGGGTAGTACAATAAAGTTTAAAAAGAAGGTTAGATGTTAAATAGGAGGAATGGGGATTTTGGTTGTAAGAGGTTGCCTTCCTAGGTCGTGTGATGCTGGGTGATGGTATTAAGGTGAACCCTAATAAGAAAAAGGTGATTAGAGATTAGCCTAGACCTTGACTTCGGAGCTTCTTGGGGCTTAGTGGGCTATTATTTGGAGTTTGTGAATAAGTTCTCTTCTTTTATTTCTCCTAGGACTTAGTTGACCCTAAGTAAGGCCAATGTTGTGACCAGTGTTTTGAGTGGGGTGATTTGGTAGGTTCGGGAGTTGATATTTCTTGTGTTATTCCTTGGTGCTAGTAGGATTCATGTGTATGAGGGTTGGTCCTTGATTCCTTCCAATCGAGGAGACCCAAAACTATTTTCAAGAAAACCTATATGGACTTTGATTACTTTAATTTGACGTTTTGAATATTATGATTCCTATAATTCTATTGATGCATGGGTACTGTATATTTGATGATTTTAATGTGATTCAAACCATTATATGCGGATTTACTTTGGGTTTATGAAATTATAAGCAGATATGTCCCACTTCAAATTTATGCATGAGAAATTACACTATGGATTTAATGTGGAATTAATTATATTTTTACTTCAATTTCTTATTATAAATATTGATTTTAGATTGAGACTTAATTACCCATGTCACTCCCTCATTGATCATAGCATATGCATTCACGTACATGGATTATTTTGAGAAATTATGTTATGGGCTAAGCCCAATTTTTTTTATGGTACGAATTTGACAAAATGTTGGTTATGACAATAATGTGATCATACATATGTCTTTGGTTTTTCGCTCATCGAGCATTGCTTGCACCATTTTGTGTATGAATGGGCTATTCCTACGCATGGATATTATGGCCAAGAAATTATGATTTTGGCATTTGAGTCTACATATGAATTATTGTGAATAGTATTTGGCTTTTAAGGCCAATTGTGCATTGAAATGATTTGGAAAGAAAAATGACTATTGCCTCTTTGAAAGTATGTATATGTATATTATAAGTATTCTTGTGGAATGACGACTTAGCACCGATGGATGCAGAGAGGGGTCTATGAGGGTTGCCCTATGTTCTTGTTGCATAGAGCCTTATCTTATGATCTTGGTTGAACTTAGCTTGATGGGTTGTAGGTCTTGTGGTAGTTTGGGCTACTTGCATAACATGCTTCCAATGAGTGTAGGACCCGTAAGGTTGTAATATGATGGTTGAACATGGTCGATTCATTTTGTCAACTACAATGGGTTAGTCACTTCTCTAAGATTGATCTTTGGTACGGGTTTTGTCCCCAAGTGAGGATGAGGATAGGTGACATCCCTAAGTATCTTTTCGGACCAGGAGTGAGCATTACTAGTAATTGATGGAGTTGTTTGGTTGGCTTATGCACCGGTGGTGTTTGTGAGTTTCTTGAATAGGGTCTTACAACCCTACCTTGGTATGTTTAGGGTGGTCTCTAGTGATAAGATATTGATTTTTTAGAGCTTGTGGATTATTTAGGGTCAGTGCTGCAAGCCTTGGGGAATGAGAGGTTGTTTGCTAAATATGATAAGTGTGGATTGTGCAAAGAAAGAAGGTAATTATAATTCCTCAAGGATTATGAAATGAGTGTGCGTTAAGTTTCCCCAGTAAGGCTAATGTTGCGATCGGTGCTCTAGGTAGCCTAGCATGTGTGGTTGATGGTGGCAAGGAGGAGACTAGTGGGGTCCATCGGTTGGTTAGATTGGAAGTTAGGTTGATGGAAGTTGAGCATGGTGGTATAGCATTCTTGATGGTCCAAATCTACTTCGGTTAAGAGGTCTAGATTAAGTTTATTCTTGATTTCGCCTTATGAGTGGGAAGTTTTGGGTGAAGAGATGGTAGAGTGGAGGTTATCTCCCAAGGGGGAGATGGAAGTTTGTGGCAACAAGTGGAATAGGTGTATTCAAGGTTGACAATTGAGTTCTGATTATGATGTCCTTTTAGAGTGTAGAAGAAGTTGGTAAGGTTGCATATGGATGTAATTTGCCTAAGGATATGATTATGGTTTGTTCAGTTTTTCATGCTTTTGGGTTGAGGATATATGTTGGTGGCTCCAGTGCTATAGCACTCTTTGAGATTGTGGGTGATGAGGAAGACAAGTAGGCTTAGGGGAAGGTTCCGGTAGGTATGTTTGAGGTTGGAGAGGTGGCTTTATTATGACCGGATCTAGTTATGGATGCTCTTGAGAAGGTTAGGATGTTAGGGAAAGGTTAAGAACAACCCAAAGTCGTCAAAAAATCTTATGCCGATGTGAGGAGAAGAAACCTTGAATTCAAAGTGGGTGATTGGGTTTACTTGAAGGTTTCTCCAACAAAAGGTGTCCGTTTGGGTAAAAAGGGGAAGTTGAATCCAAGATATGTTGGTCCTTATGAGGTCTTAAAAAGGGTTGGCAAGGTAGCTTACGCGTTGAAGTTTCCTAGTGAAATGAATTTGATTCATCCAGTGCTTCATGTCTCTATGTTGAGGAAATGCGTTGGTGATCCTAATGCCATTGTGCCTCTTGATGTCGTGGGTGTTGTTGAGGATAACTTGATATATGAGGAGGTTCTGGTTCAGATCTTGGATAGGCAAGTAAAGAGAATGAAGAACAAAGAGGTGGCATCCGTTAAGGTCCTTTGGAGGAACCAACAAGTCGAAAGTGCTACATGGGAGGTCGAAACGGACATGCAAAAGTAGTATCCTTACCTTTTCCACTCCACTCAATCCTAAGGTACTAATCCTAAGTCCCTTATCTGATTTAAAGTCTCATATTTCAGCCCCTAAGTCATTCATATGCATTGATGTTTAAGTTGGTAAATTTATGATGATTTTCCACTTATGTTGAGAATTTGAAAACGGTGTTTTACATGTTATGTTGCATTCATGTTGGGGCTGATTTGTTGATGATCACTCCAGCTTGTACTTCTCTTTTACATTCGGGGACGAATGTTCCCAAGGGGGAGATATTGTACCGACTCTAAAAAGTGCCAAAAACATGCCTCGGAATGGCAAAAATTTTAATTTTCATATATCTCAAAATTCATTTGTTATTCAAAAATTTGACTTCGAATTCTTGTTCAGGAGGTCCAAATTAGGGGGAAGAAGGTCTAACCCCGATTTAAGAGCAAAGATTTAGCAATTACGAAATTTCAAGAATGCAATTTCCAAAGAGGAATCCGCATCATAAAATGGGCACTGTTTCTTAAGTTCATCCAAAATATTCTAAGTGTTGGACCCAAGTTTTCCCAAACATGTTTTTATCTATATTTAACCAAATTTCACCCTTATATCACCCTAAACATTTTCCAATACTCCCCAAAACACTTAGGGGTCGTTTGGTGTGAAGGATTAATGTATATAATCCCAGGATAAAAATATAGTAGACTTTAATTGATGTTTGGTTGGTAAACCCGGGATAGCTTATCCTGGGACTATAAATAGTACTGGGGTAAGTTATCCCTTTTCTTGGAGGGTATACTATTCCCGGATAACTTATCCGTGGATAAAATGAATAAATGATATCGGTACCCTTTTTTATATCTCATTTTAAATATTTATGTGTATTTATATTATTTTTAATGTGATGTATAATAACATTCACAATCTTCCCTCCTTATTTTTATGTTATTTCTTCATATTTTTCTATTAAAAATTTTCATTATATAATATAATTTTTATTTACTAATTCTTATTTTTTTTGTATTTTGATTTTTCATAAATTCCTTTTACTTTAACAAATTTAAAAATAGAAGTTGTATTTTTAAATTGAATAAGAAGGAAGTTTTATTTTAAATGCATACCATGCACACAGAAGAATATTTAAGCTATATAAGATGACAGATTTATTTTAAAAATGAATATTGAATAACAAAAGCAAGAAAAAAATGTATAAAAAACTAATAAAGTCAAGGATATTTCTGTAAACAAATAATATATTCTTAAAATTTATCCAACAAACCAAACACTCAATAAAATATAACCTCAACATAACTTATCCCAATATAATTTATCACATCATGACTTATTCCATCATAACTTATATCAAACCAAACGATCCCTTAGTCATATTTTCACCCCTAAAACTCAAGTCCCAAACCCTCATCCCAAGCTAAGGTTTCCTTCAAGGTTCTTCTTCAAGCTTCAAGTCTCCATCTCCAATCTTCACCAAGTTCATCTCCAAACTAAGGTATGTGGGTTCCTTTCATCCATGATACCCAAGCCTCCTTTTACATAAATTGCATGATTTAAAGTTGATCTGCAAATGGGTCTCACTTATTATGAAATTCACTGCACACTATGCTAAAGCTATGTACAATTGTAATTGTTTTGCCATGTTTTGAGTTATAAATCTTTGATCTATTATAAGATTTGAGAAGGGATTTTGATGTATATGTCATGAGGGTGTTGTAAGGTATTGATTGATGGTTTTACAATGGGTTTTCTTGCATAATTTCATCACTAATTTGCATGGTTTTATACTACCACTTCACACCCTCTAAGTGTTTCATAAAATGTCCTGATGTGTTTTCTTGTGGAGTTGAAGGTTCAATGTATGAGATATGATATGAATGACTATTTGATGATTAAATCATCTTATGTATATGATATACTCTATAAAAAGTGTTGCATTAGACCATACCCGATCCGGGGACAAGAGCCCGGGTAACCATGTTGGGGGTTTATACTCATCAACCATGTGAGGGGTTTATACTTCGTCATCCTATTGATAATGTATGATTATCATCAGCCATGTGAGGGGTTTATACCACACAACCACCAAGGGGTTTATACCTTGAATAGCTAGCTTGGTATCTTCTTGACATATGATATCCTATATGAGCATGATTTACTTAAGCATGTTTTACTTAAGAATTGACGATACATGTCATATTGTTATATTATGTCTATTGCTTAATATTATCCATTTTGATTATGATGTCTACCTATTGTTGCATTGCATCCTACATACTTAGTACATTCAAATGCACTAACTCATACTCTTGCCTACATGATATCACCATGGAGGAACCGGAGCCCAAGTTGATCACCCTCCTCTACGTGGCTAGTTCAGTGCTACTTAAGCTAGTTGTTGAGTCCTCCACTTCAGGGACCTTATTCTACTCTCTCTCTTGTTATGTATTATGACACTCTTCTTTATGTTCCATTTGACAATGAGGGTGAGTCCGGTTGCTTTGTCTTGGCCCCTCTCTTATATATGTAGTAGAGGTGGTTGTTGGACATGTTATGTATCTATGAAACGAGTTGACTCTTGTCTCTTGATTATGATGATATGGAAGTGCTTTTCCCCTAACCCTGGCTTCCCCATTCTTTTATCTCTTTGATTAGTGTTTCCGTGACCAAGGATGTGTAATGATGCTCTAAGAGGCTTGCTTGGGGTCCCTTCGATTTCCCCTTGCACCGTGTCACATCTAGGCCCTAGGCTTGGGTCGTGACTGTTCATAAAGTAAATGATTGTCCTCGTAAATGCAACAAGGTTAAAGGTGGTGATGTTGATCAAAAGGGTGCTCCAAGACTTAATCGGTTCTATGCTCTTCAAAGGAGTCACGGAGGGGATGAGGTGTCCTATGATGCTACCGGTATATTAAAGGCTTTTCTTGATTCTTTTGTGCATACTATGATAGTTCGGGGGTCATTATTCCTTTTTGTTGCTAGTAACATTTGGCTATGTGAGTCTATTGTTGTTAGAAAGGCTTATAAGGGTTACTCCATGTTCTTATTGCATAGAGCCTTGTCTTGTGAACTTGGCTTAATGGGTTGTGTCACGATCCAAACTAGGGCCAGATGTGACACGATGAATGTGATCCTTGATCGCGAAAGCAAGAATAAACAACAAGAGAAAACATAAACAAGGGAAATTCGGACTAAGGGAGAGAGTTTAGTATTTACATAACATAGATGTGTCAAAACTCAAGCATAATACATAACTTATCCAACAATACCTCTAGACATAGAACTTAGTGGGGGCCAAGACAAGAAACCGGGCTCACCCTCACAATCATAAGGTTCCAACATAAGAATAGTCAATACATAGCATAAATCTAGAGATTTATGTCCTCGGAATTAAGGACTCACCAACTTGCTTGAATAGATATTACTACCCATGGGGAGGAGGATGATGATCAAGTGGAGCTCCAGGTCCTACATGTTAAAATCATGTAGACATAGAGTATGCGTTAGTACGTTTGAATGTACTAAATATGTAGGATGCAATGCAACAAGAGACAGACAACATAGTCAAAATGTATAATGATAAGCAATAGATAGCATAATAGCAATATGGCATGTATGATCAATGCTTAGGTAAGTCATGCTTTGCATAATCATTCAACTTCTATAGATCATAATACTTAAGTGTAGGAAGAGACCTCAACCAACATAGAATAAGACCAAGTAAGCTACAACTTGGAATCCCGATGATTACCCCTCACTGGTAAAGAGGTGGTCTACTTGCCAAGGTAAACCATACTTCACCTTACAGGAGCCCGTCCTATTTCGAAGAAGTAACCTTCCTTACGGGAGCCTGTCCCACTTCGGAAAGGATTTCATGAGTAATTTCACCGTACGGGAGCCCGTCCTATTTTGGGAAGAACTTCAAGAGAAAGTGCAGTAAATGGATCCACTAGTATCGGGTATAACATTATCCTATGGTGGCACATAGTTCAAGGAAAGAGAGCAAACCCTCCATCCATCGGTGCTAAGCCTAATCCCACAGAATAATTGGAATAATCATAACTTTAATAACACATAAGAAATATAGAATCATGACACAAGTAGCTCCTAAACGTCCTTGATCTCTAATGGTGAGCCCAACTTCAAAACATAAGAATAGATCATCATCAAACATTACCCTTGCATTAACATCAAAAGGCTCACAAGAGGTATAACTTTGAAAAAGGTCTTAGCTTCATACTTTCATAATCATAGATAATTTCATGAATTCATAACATACTTGATAGGCCATATTCATCATGAAGTCACTTGACTTGTAAAACATGTACATATCTTGAGAATTTCTTAATTTGGTATTTCATCAAGCACTTGGTGGGCATGTATGAGAACATGCTCAAGTCATGCAAAATGCAAGAATATAGATCATAAAATAGTGAAACCAATGCATATTAAAATTATGTAATTATCCCACAAACATCATGGTAAAACCCCATCATGGTAACTTGTAAATCATATCAAAACATCACAATAGTTCATATATTTCATAGCTTGAATCATGTATAGTCTCAATAGACAAAGATCATTTCATAGTATAAGCTCAAAATAGATATCTATGCATAATCAACAATATTTGACAAAAGCCCAATATATTTCATGCTCATATTTCATAATAATAGATACCCATAAGAAATACATCTTGAAATCATATAGTTTTCATAAAAAGGAAGATTGGGCTTCATTGGCGAAAGGATCCCATGAATTAACCCACATACCTTAGACCTTGAATTTATTGAATTTGAGTTGAGAAACACTTGAAGCTTGAAATGAAGTCTTAAAATCCACAACATGTTCTTGAGTTTCCTTGAATTCTTATTGGAGTTTTGTAGAGGCACTTGGGAGAACTTGGGAGTGTATTCCAATCCGGAGGAGTAAATTTGATCTTTAGGAGTAGGGTTTAGGTCTTTAGGAAGTGTTAAGATAGCATAGGAATCCCCAAAAACCAATAGAAATAACTAAATTTACGAAATGCCATTAATAAAATGGAATTTGGCAAAAACCCGTATATACCCTTCCACAGACGAGTTCTATCGAAAACGAGCATAACTTCTTCATCCAAACTCTAAATAAGGTGAAACCAAGTGTGTTGGAAAGATAATTCAAAGAGCTTTAATTTTCTAGTTCATGGTCATCCAATTATTTGTGTGCTAATATATATGCCCCTTTAAAGTTGACCCTCCTACTGGTACTTGGGCAAAACTTAGCCAACGAAAATTCCTTTGAACTTGGCTTGATGTAGGGGACCCATGATAGTCTTTCACCACATGAATAAGCTTGACATAGATTTGACCGGAAGCATGAAGCTTGAATGAGTTTCTTGAGATCAGCAATGAGTTTGGGACACTTGAATTTGGGTGAAATATTTGGCTAAGTGTTAGAGAGGGTTTTGGGGAATGTCTTGAATGATATGGAATTGAAAATGACTAAGTATAGGTTCTTTTACGCATGGGGAGACTTAGGCACAAGACCCAAAGGCCTTGGACCAGAACAAGAAAACTGGCTAAAAATTACATCACTCTGTGCCCCTAGCATATTGCACCTGCGGCGCGCTTGGTCAATAGAATTCACGAACTTTGAAATTTCGAATTTTTCTATGGTTGCTCTAAAGTTGGGGTTAGACTCATTTCCCACTCAATTTTACCCTCTGAACAAGAATATGAAGTTAGATTACTGATATCATACACGGATTTTGAGATATATAGAAAATGCGATTATGGGCATTTCCGAGGCATATTTTTGGGCATCTTTTTTTGGGTCATTTCAATATCTCTCCCTTGGGAACATTCTTCCCCGATGTCAAACAAACGTACTTAAGAAGAGTAATCATAGAGAAATCACCCCCACAAGAATAAAATAATACATTTAAAACGCCATTTTCAAAATCTCAACATAAATGTCAAAATCATCATGAACTTGTCAACATAAACATGAATGCATGCAAATGACATAAGGCTAAAACATAAGATTTGAGATCACAAGAAGGACTTCATTTGTTATCATAGCTTGAATAGAATGAAAGTGGTACGAATATTGCTTTTCCATGCCCGCTCGGGCTCCCTGAGAGACACTCTCGACTTGACAATTCTTCAAAAGGGCATTGACGAACACTACATCCTTATTAATCAACTCTTCCACCCTTCCATCCAATACCTCCACCAGGACCTTCTCCTAAGCCAACTTATCCCCTAGAACATCAAGGAGTTCTACAGAACTAGAGTCACCAACACATCCCCTCAACCTAGAAGCATGAAGAATCGGATGAACCATATCCGTATAGATAGGGAATTCCCATTTGCATGCAAACTCAACAATCCTACTCAATACTCTTCAAGGACTCACAAGCCATAAACCCAATTCCCTTCTTGCCAAACCGTACCATACCCCTTCATCGGTGGGACTTCCAAGTGAACCCAGTCATCTACACAAGAACACATGGCCTACCTTAGTATCTAATGAAACCATCTCCCCCTTAGGAAAAACCCCCCACTTTATCATCTCTCATCAAGGTCTTCAACTATAACAAGGTGGGGTCAAGGTCTTGCTTTTCTTTCACCTCATCAACCAAGAAAGATCTAGAACCATTAGCCCCCACTACACCACCATAGCCAACCTCTTCCAACCTAACTTCCAATCTAGCCAACCAATAAACCTCTCTGGTCACTTCTTTCCCACCATCAATACATGCTAGGCTACCCATAGATACCCTACTCAAAGCATTCGCCACAATATTAGACTTACCGAGGAGATAATGTATTCTCATATCGTAATCCTTGAGGAGCTCTAACCACCTTCTTTTTACCCATGATTCACACTTGTCATAATTAGCAAACAACCTCTCATCCTACATAGACTTTCAACACTACCCCGAAGAGACCCAGAAGCTCTAAGTAAATCAATACTTCGTCACAAAAGACCACTACAACCATGCCAAGGTAGGGTTTTAAGACCCTATTCATGAAATCCATAAACATAGCCGGTGCATTAGTCAACCAAGCAACCCCACCATGACTCAAAATGCTCACTCTTAGTCCAAAAAGACACTTGGGGATATCACCTACCGTCATCCTCACTTGGGAAAAAAATCTGAACCGAAGATCAATCTTAGAAAAGTGACTAGCCCATTGTAGTTGACCAAATAGATCGTCCATCCATAACCATCATCTTAAAACCTTACAGGTTCTACACTCACAGGAAGCATGATATGCATGTAGCCAAACCACCCCAAGACCTCTAATCCATCAAGCCAAGTTCACAAGACGAGACCCTATGCAATAAGAACATAGGGTAACCCTTATAGGCCTTTCTAGCAACAATAGACTCACATGACTATTAGGGACACTCATGAATCTTACTAGCAACAAAGAAGTAATGAAAGAAATAAAGACCCTAAGAACTATCAAATCATACACATCAAATCAAAAACCTTTAACATACCAGTAACAACATCGGGTGCCTCCTCCCCTCCTTGCCTCCTTTGAAGGGCATAGAACCTATTTTGCCTTGGAGCACCTCCTTAGCCTTGAGGGAGACCATCTCTACCTTTGGTTTGAGCATGAGTACAAAAAATAACCCTGTGAACCATTTCACCACATTAGAAACAAGCACTAGAGTTCCACCAACATGGGGCACCGTGGTTTTTCCTATAGGTAGGGCACTTGGGCTTGGCCCCTTCACCATTACCACCTTGGTTCTTAGATTATCATTAGAAAACCTTCTATTTAGAGCATTCAAAGACCCTTATCCTTGATGAAGCCGACCACCCTTGGGACTTTTAACTTACCATCAAAATAGGCCCTTTTGGCCTCACTACTCCTCTTCTTCCTCAACTTTTGCCCTTCCAATTGTTCGGCATATGTCATGAGGCAGTACAAGTCCCTGTCACCTATCAACATAGTGGCACGACATTTTTTATTCACCAAATCGAATACCCCCATCACAAACTTATTCATCCTAAACCTTGGATCGGCAACCAATTGGGCAACATATTTAGAAAGTTGGTTGAACTTGAGGGCATACTCTGTCACACTCATTTACCCTTGCTTCAAATTCATAAATTCTATCATTTTGGCCTCCCTTAGCTCAAGAGGGAAAAACCGGTTGAGGAAATTGTTCCCCTTCTCCTCCTTCCATTTAGTATAACATATTTAGGACACCCCCTTGAATTGGTAAGCTGCCAACTCCGCCTTCTCTTCTGACCTCACACCCATGATAGCCAGCACTTTCTAAACCTCATCAATAAACTCTTCAGGGTCCTCTTCCACTATAGATCCATTGAACTACGGTAGGTTCACCTTACCCTAGATGCCGGAGTAAGAGCATAAGGGGCTTGGACCCCTTGGTTAACTTGATTACCCATGACTTGAGCTATCAAATTGAGAGTATCCCCCAAACGTTTCATGAGCCGGTCCCCCATCTTGAGGAGCTTCAGGAGCGAGAGGACCCGGTTGTTCCTCGGGAATGCGGGCTCTTCTTCCTCTTGTGTTAGGCATGATCTAGCATAGAAAAGAACAATCGTTAGGGGAAAATCTCACCTTAACTCCTAAAGCATGACATAGAGTAGGAAGAAGGAAAAAAATCCTAAAACACCTCACAGCCTCCCATTCATCGTTGTGGCGCACTTCACAACCATGAATAAGACCTTAGTTGGCGCGGTGTGTTGGACTCCGAGGACCATCAATAACCTAGTGCTCTGATACCAAATTTGTCATAACCCAAACTAAGGCCTAGACATAACACAGCGAATGGGGAACCCGGAGGAATCCCAAACAAGCCTCTTAGCATATCATACAGACATCTTTGGTTGCAGAAGCAAGAATAAACAACAAGAGAAAACATAAACAAGGGAAATTGGGACTAAGTTGTCACATCCCGACCTAGGGACGTGACCAGTGCTCGGTAGGGGTACCTAGACACATCTACCTTGAATTTCCCAATGTATCTGACCTGGAAAGCTGCAGAAATTTCTGCAAAGTTTCCTCTATTTTATTAACTAACCTCACCTACAAGAAAAGATGTAGCAACCTCCCAGACAACAATACAAATGTATATCTCTTTATACATGAACATAAATGCGGGCCGACAAGGTCTCCGCTGCGGTCCTGCCGCCTAACAATCATGTCATACATAAATAATGCGGTCTCGCCGCCTGATCAAGTACAAAATCATATCATGAACCATGTACATACGTATCTGTCCCATACCCAC